>JAADXX010000315.1:0-30411 GCA_023338025.1 Phytopythium oedochilum | reverse complement strand
AGCTCGCTGGAAACCCTCTCACGGCCGTGCCGAAAGAACTCTTTGAGGTTTCTGGCGCGGAGTACCTGGACCTGCAAGACACCAGCATTTCATCCATCCCAGAGGACGTAGAGAACCCGTCGCCCACGATGGGTTCCATGATCCTGGACCGGACAAACATCTCGTCATTCCCGATGTGGATGAACGAGTGGCTCACGTTCCCAGGCAAACCGTATTACCCGGAGCGCATCTCAGCTGCGGGGTCCCCATACTGTGCCGAGCGCGAACAGATCTTTTCCGGGGAGCGAGACGCGTTTACAGTCGGCGCTGTCAAGTTCGTGGCATCGCAACTGATGGACGCGTCACGCGAGAACTGGAACTTCCTCATGCGAATGGTGGTATGCACGCCAACCACCATGATTCGGTATCCGCTCGTGATCGAAGACACGCTGAGCAGTTGCCAATGAGGACCCAGCTTTAAGATATGGTACAAACTACAGCCAGCGCAAACCCTGCAAGCGGATCCATGCTGTCAGCAGGAGCAGCAACGCACCCACCCAGCTGTGGCTGCTGGTGCCTTCATTGATCACAATCTTCATAATCGAACGGTTAGCTGGTGTCCTACGACCAATGCAGACAATCAGTGTCCTTCTTACCCCGAGGCTTTCGTGTCGTTGTATTTCGTCAGGATTCTCACAAGCAGCAGAATTGGGAGGCCAGGCATCGGGGTCACACGTTTGACAATGAAACGCCGGACGTTCCTCGACCATTTCGACCGACAATTCGCTCGCTGTGCGAAGGCTCAAGAGCCACGCAACAGTTTACTTGTTGTATTGCGAGAACAGCCCGTTCTCGACTTTCAGTTGCCGACCTCGACGTCCAGAAGGAGTCGACTCGTTCAGCGATGTTGAAGTTGATAATATACACCACCTTTTAAGACAAACTACACTGTGTTTTGATTCAGGATTGCTGATGTTGCTCGTCGTGTGAACCACTCAATCAAGCGACCGCCAGACGCCAAGGTCGCGTCACTTTGCAATCGTCCCAGTCGAGTCTAGGTGTCCGAAGCGGGCGTACAGCCCTCGCCTTCGTTGCGTGTGCCTTGTTTGCATGTACAGTAGCCCGCCTGCGGCTGTGCTTCGGTTTGGGACAGCGGCTTTGGGTGGAGGCATCTCCACCCGCGCGTGCCGCGCGTCCTTCATGCACTAGCCTAGAGCAAGCCGTCTCCTTTTCGGACGAGCCGCACCACGCCCGTTGCGTCTTGTCTTGTTCAAGGGACGAACATCGCCAACACTCACCGTCTGCCTGCGTACGCCTTGATCGATTCGCGATTTTATATGTAATAGCTTCTAAATGCATTCGCTGCGCTAGACGTTTACACAAGTCCCACGCGAGCCGAAGCGCTCGGCAACGAACGAGCCATAAGGTCCCCTAACGCCATGGCAACTACGGCAAAGGCGCCCGCTCCGTTCTCGACGCGCATCGATAGAGCCTTCCCCCCTGATGCCGACGACTGCATCGGTGCTCTCTGCTCAAGACGCTTGCTTGGCCACCACCACCTATTCAACGTACCATCAAAACGGTACAAAATACATCCAATGTTGCGCGAAGGTGCCGCCTCTGTCATTTTGAAGCTCCCATTGCGACGATCGGACCTCGATCAGGATGCCGTGCACGATCAAGATCCGGCTCGTGGAGGCGCGCGACATGCCCGTCGTGGAGCGCACGAACAAGTTGACGGACGCGTACGTGAGCATCACGTTCGCGAGCTTCGAGGCCAAGTCATCCGTGTCCAAGAAGACGCTGAACCCCAAGTGGGACGAGGAGTTCCGCTTCGACGTGGCCGACGACTCGGAGCTGCAGAGCCAGCCCATCGAGTTCAAGCTCATGGACCACGACGTGTACACGAGCGACGCAGTACGTCCTCTGTCGTCCTCTGTCGTCCTCTGTCGTAACTGTCTCGGTGTCCATTACACACGCGACTGACGCTCGTGCGACCGACAGACGATCGGCATTGTCTACGTGGACCTCAACTGCCTGCTTATGCGCGACGGACACGTGATCCAGGGCTGGTTCCCAGTCTACGACACGCTCCTGGGCGTGCGCTGCGAGCTCAGCCTCGTGGTGCGGCTGCACTACTTTGGCGACGTGAACCCGTTCCACGAGTCCTCGGCCGGCGTGCAGTTCTTTGGGCTCTCGACGCTCGACCCGACGCTCTACCGCATCGACACGATGCTCGGCTTCGTCGAGGAGCTCGTGGTGCACGCCGACCCGGAGTACTCGTGGAGCGACAACTTCCGCACGTCGCGGCGCAGCAACGAGCACCGCCAGCTGCTGCTGTACAAGCTCTCGTCGCAGGTCGCCACGCTCGTGGGCAAGAAGGCGTTGGAGCTCGGCGGCAACGCCGTGCTCGCCTACAAG
The DNA here is from genome assembly GCA_023338025.1 of Phytopythium oedochilum. Classification (NCBI taxonomy): domain Eukaryota; phylum Oomycota; class Peronosporomycetes; order Pythiales; family Pythiaceae; genus Phytopythium; species Phytopythium oedochilum. The sequence goes on along the minus strand of JAADXX010000315.1, from coordinate 28,011 downwards.
CAGTTCTTTGACGTTGAGGGTGATAGCGGACTCGTAGCGCGTGCCTGTGGCACAGCCTGCAGCATCAGCCCTGTCGGGAACAAGGCTCTGTCGGCGAGCGAGTCGGGTACGCAGCAGCGGAAGGACCGGAGCGACGACGGCGACAGCAGCGACAGAGAGCTAGAGCCTGACCAGAACGACAAGCACCTGCCGTCGGATGTCACCGAGGCCGTCATGCCGCCCATGTATTACCCGCGGCGAATCCCCAAGACCATCAAACCGCCGGAGGCTCTCAATATCTCCGTCCATGACGTAAGTGCTGCGATGATCCTAGCGCTGGCACTGACAAAGCTCTGCGCTTGACTAACTCCACGGGCGGTTTTGGTGCTGCAGGAGGTGCAACTGATCACGCTTAAGGTATTCAGCCCGTCGACAAACATCCGACTCGGTGGCATTGTGAGCGCCCGGTCGGTCAAGTACCTAGGAAAGCTCGCGACGAAGCTCGCCGACCAGGAAACGCGCGATTCATGGTGGCTCGAGCTGCGGGAGGAGGTGGGCAGGAGACTTTATTGCGATCCCAAGTCGTTCACAATTGGTTCGTTGACTTACGATCGTCCTAAACACTTTGTCTGGGACAGATCCGAGCGCACGCGCAGTCGCTTCAGTGCCCGTTTGTCATCGGGTACACGGAGACATGCACGATTCACGACGATGTATGTGTCATATCCGCCACGTACGTGCCTATCAATCAATGCCTTGTCGAAAGTGCGTCGCTAACAAACCGCCTCGGTCTGTAGCGGCACAGCGGCTGCGATAAAGAACCCCGTGAAGGACCGAAGCAGTCGGCGCGACATTGGTGGTAGCAGCACCAGCGACGGTGCTGAAGACACGAGCACTGGTGCTGCTTCCCCCGTGCTGCATCCAGCCGACCTGTCGGGCTCCTTGGGTCGCCGCAGTCCATCTCTCCACTCCATGATGTCGCCTCCAGAGGTGTCATGGACGAAGCCACGAAGCAGGTTAGCGCGCGTGCTCCTTGTTGCGGCATGTTGGAAGAGGATATAACACTCGTTGGGTCGCTCGTGTTAGCAGGAGGACTCGCGTCACCGCCTCGCCGTGCATGTTGTGCCACATTCCGTACTCTCGCACGTTGGCGCCGTTTTCAAAGTACGAATCCCATGGTTTTCCAGCCGCCATGTCCGCTCCCGCTAACGCACCTGATTGCTTTTGGGATGTACAGCATGAGGATGGTGCGCTGCGGAATGTGCGGCAACAAGTGGGTGCCGGAGATGCTTCTCGCGTCCATCGAGCCGCCTGCCGGGCTCGCAATGATGGGGAAGGGCACGTTTATCCAAGCGCGCGTGTGCAGGCAGCGCCGGAAGGGGAACGGAGACGTGAATGCCACGATCGTGTCGGACGCGCTGCCGTTCCTCGAGTACGAGCTGTATCGACAGGTACAGCGTGATGCTCAGCGTTTCTGTCTCAAGGGAGCGTCGAGCTGACGCCTGTCGTCGCGTTCACTCGCTGCGCCGCAGCTTATCGTCAAGATGAAGGTGATTGGCGTCAACGCCGTCTTTGCCTTCGATTCGCAGATCCAGGTACGGTTGTCACCCAAGTCGTGTCGCTACACCATGGGTTAAGCGTCCAACTCTCTCGTGCTTTAGATCGGAGGCTCTCTAGTCGTCGGGATCATTACGGGCACCGGGCTCTACCTCCCCGCGCTTCCACCGCCGCCGACGCTCCGGATCGAGCGGAATATCGATGTACCCATGGCTACAAAGGTTCACAGGGCATCCATCCTTCGAGCGGGATTAGCTTACTGCTGCATTGCTGCCTCGTGTGCCTTCGCTACAGGTGAAAGACGACGAAGACCGGCGACTCGTGCTACTGCAAGAACAAATCGAAGAGCTGAGCACGTTCAATAAGGACAGGGTACGTGAGAAGCATGCTCATCTCAGTCATCGGGTATCGCGACTCTTATGCTCTGTGCATGGTGTTGTTGTAGCTCCACCGCGACCGCATCTGCGTCGTGCAGCCGTTGTACGAGCTTCCCGTCGCAAGTCGAGCGTCTCGCAGTATCGCCATCTCGAGCGGGCTGCTCCAGGATGACGACAACGCCAAGGGGTTCAGGCGCTTCTTGCTGCCGCCACGCGGAAACCCACGGCGGACGAGGCGGAGACACCAGCAGCAGCAGCAACAGCAGCACGGGGTCCTGTCCGATCGATCTCAAGGAGCAGCCTCCGAGCCTTCGATTGCCACGAGCACTGGCTCTGCGGACGGCAACGCAGAGTCCGAGGCTGCTTCTCCGACGCTACCAGTGGATTCCGACGCGAGAATCGCCGCGAGTTCGTCGTCCGAATCCAGCTCCGACTCTGAAGACGACACGTTCGTGGATGGGTACAGCGACTCGAAGGAGACGTTCGTGCTCGAGATCGACGACGAGACGGACGAGGACCTCATGTCGGTTCTCCTCGAGCAGGAGTTGCCCGAGGTACGTGGTATCTATCTACTATGGTGCGTGTCCCTGAGCGTAGGTTCTGACGTGATGTATGCTGCCAGGGGATCTACATGTGCAACACGGACCGCCTCCCTGGCGACTTCGAGGCCGGCGAGAATGTCCACCTGGTCGTGTCCATGAAGCAGGTCGAGTGGGACGACGACCGGATGCGTGACACGCGCCTCAATGAGCTGCTCTCCATGGTCTTCAAGGAGCTGTTCGCCAGGTAACGATCTCCTCCAGCTTCTCGCGCTCGCTTGGGCAGCATGAGGCCATCCAAACTCACTTGTCCACCCACCCGCAGCCTTCTGTTTAAGGTCCTGTCGTACGCACCATGCGCCATTTGCGGCCTCAAGACGAGGACAGCGGTGGCGTCCGAGACCATGGTGCGTGCCTCGTCCATCGACACCATACTCCTCCATACAGAACTAACCGCATGGAGACTATGCTAGCTCGAGATTGTGCTGATCGGGATGGTCATCCTCGAAAAGGTCGAGCCTCAGATCGACAGCTTGCTGGCGGAGGCGGCTCTTTCGTTGGAGCTCGAGGACAGCAAGGACAGCAGCGATGCAGATCTCGACTCTGCGTCTCGCGTCGGCTCGGCCGCAACCGTGCGTGACATTGAGCTATCCGGCTCCGCCGCCAGTAGTGGCCACCAGCAACCCAAGCTCACGGCCGCAAGTGCCAACCTGCGGCAGCTCGGACTCGGCGGCGGCGCGCGCTCCGCCGGCCAGTACTCGTCGCCACTCGGGCGCGAGTGGATCGAGCTCACGCCGCTGGCGTACATCCCTGGCGCGCGCGTGGTCCAGTACCTGGGCCGCGTGACGCTGCACTTCATCAAGGAGAGCTGGACGGTACGCGAGAGCGGCGGGCTGGGCGCGTTCCACCACTTGTTTCTGAGCGAGGCGATCGCTATCGTGCGCGCCCACGTGCGGTCGCTGGGCGGCAACGCCATGCTCACGTTCCGCCTCGTGCCGATCGAGTCGAGCCAGCTGTACCGCAACCAGGTGTACAACATGATCAGCATCACGGGCGACGCCGTCATGATCGAGCGCGACGCCGACATGAGCTACGGCTTGCTGCCGAACGCGTCTGCAGGCGTCGACGAGGCCGCCGGCCCGCTCTCGCCCGTCAGTGGCGGTGATGGAGACCTGTGAATGCCTTGGAGCTACAGGACTGGTGACGCAATGCATCCCAAGTATCAAGAGGAAAAGATACATGGTTGACAAACTACGTGAGAAGACGAGGCGGAGAGAGGCGCTAGTGCTCGCGCTAGCAATGCGTCTCCGCCTGACGCTCCCAGTCCTCGCGAGTTCTGATCCCCGAGAGAAAGGAGGGAGGGACAGAGAGGCCGTCGCCTTCTTCTGGCCATGTGTCGCCTCCCTCTAAGCCATGAGCGTCTCAACCGTCTTCTGCAGGACGCCGCAGAAGGCCTTCTGCTCCGTCTTGAGGCACGCCTTGATGCCGCCCGCGTCGAACGTGAGCTCGAAGAGCGCCACCACGTTGGTCATGGTCTTGGCGCTGAAGTAGGCGATCTCCTTGCCGTCCACCGGCCGCTTGGCCACGAAGAACAGGTTGCTGCGCGTGAGGAGCTCGGCCACCGCGTCCACGGACCGGCTGCTCGGGTTCGGCAGCGCGAAGTAGTGCTCGTTCGCCTCGCTAATGCCCTTCCACATGTTGATGAACTCGGTCTTCTCGAGCGCACCGGCCTCGACGAAGATGGCCGACAGGTCCAGCTCCGACTGGAAGTACACCACATCATTTGACGAGTTGTTCTTGATAGCCACCTGAACTGTGAGGTTGGGCGCCACCGACGCGTTCACGAACGCCGGGTTGACGCCCATGGGCAGCACGTGCGAGACCGTCTGGCCGGGAGCCAGCGGCTGCGGGAACGTGACCGTCGGCTGCATGGGCACCACGCCAAACGTGCTCTTGTTGAACTGGACCGACACGCCGACGATCGGCACCGCCGACTGGTTCTCATAGTCCACGTCCAGCACGAAGTTGCCGCCACGGCGCGTGAACGAGCCCTTCATCACGAGACCCTTGCCCTGCTGCGCGTTCATTAGCAGCTTCTTCTGCGCGGCCACTGGCGCCGGGGGCGGGGCAGCCACCGGACTGCCAAAGATGTCGACGAGGCCCGCGGACGCAGGAGCCGCCGGCGCCGGCGCTGACGTGGGTGCCGGGCCGCCGATCGACATGCTTCCCATGTCCAGGAGGTCGACGGGAGCACTGCTGCCGGCATTCCCACCATCGTCCTGGCGGTCGGACGAGCCCTCGTCTTCGTCGTCGCCGCCGTCGTCCTCGATCTGCTCGCGCAGCTCCGACACGGTCGAGCGCACGACAAACGCGCTCGGCAGCTTGTGGTAAACGCTGGCGAGTGTAGAGATCTTGCCGATGAGCTCGTCCAGGATCGTCGGCTCGAGCGCGAACGTATCGTCGCTGATAACGGGCTTCTCGGCAAGCACCACGGCGTTCGCCGCCTCTGGGTTGGCCGACAACAGGCGCCAGTAGACGTAGCCGCGGTCACGCAAGTCCGGGTTGTCCGACTCCTCGGTCGCCTTGTGCAGCACCTTCTGCACCATCTCCTGCGTCTCGTTCGGGCGCTTGAGGAACAGCTTGACCGTGGCCGTGAGCAGCTGCAACTGCACCTGGGCCGTCTCGTCGTCGAAGTTCTCCGTGAAAGAGTCCAGCAGCTCGTCCGCATTGTCGATGCGCTCCGCGTACTCGCCGATGATCCAGATCATGGACGCCTTGGCCTCCGGCTCGTCGAGCGTGTCGAGGTTCTCGCACAGAGTCGCGATGATGCTTTCGTACTGGTTCGGGTACTTGCGGAAGATGTCCTTGATGACGATGATGGCCTCCTGAACAATGTAGTTGACCTTGGTCTGGATGAGCTCGAGCAGCACATTGATGCACTTCTCGGCCGCACGCTCGAGCTTGACGGCGCAGCGGCCGATCGCGCGCACCGAGCGGCGCACAAAGTCCACGTCCACCTCCGTCGCGTACTCCTTAAACTCGAGCAGCACTTGCTCAATGTTGCGCTCCGAGACGAGGCGGATGATGATCTCGAGCTTCTCCATCTTGACGTAGATGGGGTCGTTGTACTTGCAGAAGAAGACCTTGATCTCATTCGCGAGGATCGTCGGGCGCTTCTGCACGATCAGGTTGATGTTGCGCAGCGCCACGTACTGGATCTCGGGCTCCGCCGACAGCAGCGTCACGAGCGGCGGCGCCATCTTGCGCGACAGACTGCGCTCCGTGTCGGCGTCCGAGACCTTCTCGAGGAACTTCATGATGACCTTGACGGCCGAGAGCACGACCGCCGAGTTGGCGTGCTGCAGGCGCGGCGTCACGCGCTCGATGATGCCCTCGGCCTCGCGCGAGTCGTTGGGCGAGTAGTTTGCCAGCGCGTCCAGCACGAAAACCTGGCCCCACTCGTTGCACTCGTTGAGTGCCGCGAGCAGCTTCTGCAGCACCGACTTGGTAATCTTGAACGTGTGGCTGCCGCCGTTGTCCGAGATCTCCGTCAGCGCCGCGATCGCGTTGGCCACGACCGTCGGGTTCGAGTCCGAGATCAGGTCGCGGAGCATGTCGAGGAAGCCCTGCTCCTCCACGAGGCCAGGGTTGATGTCGTAGAGCTTGGACACGCAGATCGCCGCCGTCTTGCGCACGTAAGGGTCCTGTGGCATGAGCGCGTCAGCACGCTATCCAACGGGAAACTCTATGAGTCATAGACGGCAGTACCTCGTCTTGCAGGCACCGACGCAGTGGCTCGCACAGGTACTCCGTGATGCGGTCGACGCGGATGCAGCCCATGGTGCGCACCGACAGCGCGCGGATGAGCGGGTTCGGGTCCGCCGCGTCCTATAGATACCAGAGCGCAACGTCGAGGTGACGGTCATATCGAGGTCTCCTTGATAGCAGCTTTGATCTGATGATCTGAGAAGAACGCACCTTAACAAAGGTGTTGACGGCCAGGATGGTCAGGTCCGGGTTGCTCTTGGCGTAGTTGATCAGGTACAGGTACACGAGCTTCTTGAGCTGCGTGTCGGCTAAAGCGCCACGAATATAACAGCGATGGTAGAGGGAGGGAGGTGATGAGAGAGACTGGCAGTATAATGTACAGCGAACACAGGCGGCGGCGAACCGGCGGCGACGTACCCGTCTGGATGCAGTTGACGACGTCCGTGAAGAGCATGGACACGTCCTTGCCGACAGTCATGTTGGCGATGACCTTCTTCACGGCGTCCTTCTTCTTCTCGCGGCTCGGGTTGGCCAGCTCCTGCCGCAGCTCGTGCGTCTCGCCTGTAAACCGCCACGTTAGCGCGCTCCCTCGGCCGCAGAGCCCGGTAGAGGGCGGAGGACGCACCCTTCTTGGTCGTGCTGAAGAACTTGGAGTCGTTGGCCGCGCCCGTCATGCGCTTGGCGATCGCCGCCATCGTGGGCATCGCCATGGCGTCTCTACGCTCGCGGTTTCTCGGCGACTACAAGGCTGCGGGACGTCGGAGCGCCGCGCTTCTCGCTGGATAAGGGAGGGCTCTCGGATGCACGCGCGGAAGCGGACTGGGGGGGACGCGGGGGTCCCTGCAGGAAGGCGCGGAGGCGGCAGGCGCGACGGGTCGGCCGGGCTCTTCGGACGATCGCCGTGGCGCTTTCGCAGTCGGGGAAAACGGTCCGTCATAACCGACGGCTGGTCAAATGAGGTTTCAGCCAATCAGACACAGGTGCATGCCATTTGTCGCGCGTTTATTGGTGAAAAGAGGAGTCAACTGACATGTGATTCGCAGAAAACACGTCAACAGAGGAGGGGGATCGGATCTTGACACATGGCGGCATCCTATCTTTTTAAGTATACAAGTGTCTACCTTATCAGAAACAGAAGGGTCGAATTCGCATCAATGACCGGTTGAAGTTGTCCAAGAGTGACGGTCGCACTCGCGATTCCGCTCCAACTAGAGGAAAGGACGGCGAGAGGAAAGGAGAAGGCAAGCGCGCGGCAAGTCAGTCCATGGGCAAGCGCTCACGTCTCCCTAGGCGGCCGACGACGCGGGTTGCTGCTGCTCCAAGCGCATAGCCATGGGCCTGAGCGTCGCGCTGGACAGCTTGATGAGGCTGCAGGCGGAGCAGCAACAAGAGCAACTCAGGCTTTTCCGAGAGGAGGGCGTGGCGTCCAGAGAGCAGCACCAAGCGCAGTTCGAGTTTACCAGGGAACAGTGCGAGAAACAACTGGGCATGTCCAAGAAGCAGCTTACTGCATTCAAGATGCAACGTACTGGGAGGGCTCAGTGTGTGCTCGAACTTTGGCATCACTCATGTGCATGCCGACATCGTTCGCGAGCGCCTTTCGAGCTACACTGCGAAGCCGTGCCAGTAACAGCAGCGAGTTCGTTCCGTGGCTTGATGGACACCATCTTCGTTTGAGTGGGATGAACACAGATCGGAAGACCAGCACAAAGACGAATGTTCCACAACTGCATGCCGAAGTTCATCGCTTACCCCTTGAGCGCCGAGCTCGGTGTGTTCGGGGTCAGCATTTTGGATGCGACCTTCCCTAACCAGGGATTTGAGTTGTACGGAACGGGTGATATGCTGATCGGCCAAGTAGAAGTCATCACGAAGACGAATACTGAACGAATGAGCAGTTGAAGAAGTCAAGACGAAGAAAAGCTGCGTGAAGGCATCTAAAGCTCACGCGTTTGGGGTTGTGTATTCTGTGCTGACGGATCTTGGACATGCCTTGCATTTCTACTGGCTTGGACAGAGTCACTCGCTCGAACTCAGAAGCTGGATTGACGACGCTGGACGAGCTTCTTGGGGCCGATTTATCTTGGAAGAGCTCACCACGACGCATTTGGCTCATCTTCGCAGCTAGTGGGCACGTCTGTGCTACGGAGGTCACCCGCGCTCAGGTGTCGGTCTCGTCGATGGCATTGAAGCCGACGACGTCCGGTGGCTCGCGTTCTGTTGCTTCACTTGCGAGGTTGCGGAGCAATTAACCGCCATTTCAACAGCAAGCTAGGCCATCGACCGACCAAGTCGTGGAAACCTGGAGACATCGAAGATGCAAATTATTCGCCTTTGCTTCGCGTTCATGGGGCTGCGGACAGGCGATGATGGATACTTCTCCAAGCGTGCATATCCCGCTAACAGACCGCGCGAATGCAATTGCAGGATGGCGAAATGGCGGATGAACAATGAGGGACTCATCCTGGAAATCTGGGACTCACACACTAACAGCTTGTAGCTTAGCTCAGCTCTCTACTCAGTCGGAGGCCATGCGATGATCCTCATCCTCGAGCTCGATGGCAATGAGCGAGGGAGGTAGCAGGCGGAAGGCGGCCCGCGTGCGCTCTATCATGGAGTTGTCGGTCAGACACAGCCATTGTAGTGCGCGGATGGAGCGGCGCTTGTCCTCCTGCTGCAGTTTGGACAGCAGCAGTGCCAGCGGCTCCTCCGTGATCCAGTTGTCTGCCACATTGAGCTCCTGTAGCACGTTGTTGCGCTCAAGCGCACGGATGCACGCCGTCATGCCCTCGTTCGCGATGCAGTTGTGCGCCAAGTTGAGCTTCCGTAGCGCTTTGTTCATCGAGAGGCACTCGAAGAATCGCAGCGACAGCTTGGCATCAAGCTGCGACATGGACAAGTCGAGCTCCACGAGTGCCGCGTTGAACTTGAGCACGTCGTTGAAGCCCACGACGCCATCCTTGCCGATCTGGTTCTGACCGAAGAAGATGTGGGTCAGCGACCTGTTCTTGTGGGCAAGTACATCGGCGAGCTCTCGAGTCGCGTCTGCGCCAACGCCAGCCGCGTCTCCGTCCGTGATCGCGTCGTCGCCCGTCATGTTCAAGTGCTCCAGCCGCTTATTGGTAGCAAGCATGGCGGCGAATGCGCGCACGCCACGATCGCCCATGGTGTGGTGCTCAATGTCTAGCAGTTTCAAGCACTTGTTGGTCGTAAGTGCCTCCGCGAGAGCCTCAGCACCGGCCGGACAAACCGTGTTCCACCGCAGGTACAACTGCTGCAGACACGCATTTCCTTGGAGGCCTCGACTAACCGCAGTGATGCCGACCGCGGACAGGTTGTTGCCGCGCAGATCGAGCCGCACGAGTGAGCGGTTGCGACTCAGCGCGTTCTGGAGTCCCACGGCGCCGTCGTTCCCGATCTTGTTCCAGCTGAGGTTTAAGTACGTGAGCGACGCGTTGAACTCGATGCATTCGGCCATTGCGCGGCCTCCATGGACGCTCAGCGCGTTGTTCTCCATCTCGAACGTGTGCAGCGACGCGTGGTTGCGAACTCCGTCGGCCAATGCGGCGCCTCCGAAGCCGTCGATGCTGCAGCCATTGAGCGCGACGCGACCAAGGCTCAGGTGGTGCAGCATCTTCTTCCCCAAGAAACTGGCCTCGAAGAGATCCAACGGGCGGCCCGAGAGGTTGATCTCGCACAAATGGGCAGGGTCTGATGTCCCCGTTCCTGGAGAAAGGAGCTTTCGCTTCGGCGCGTTGGGAAGCCGCAGACCGTTAAGCTCTTGCGTCACGCGGTTCAGCGCAAAACACTTGGCGAGGACCCACCGGTCGAAATGGTGCTCTGGTGACACTCGAAAGTCAAGTGAGTCGGGCGATTGGGCCTGAGGCGAGCCGCGGACGACTTGAACAGGAAGCGCGTCCTCGTGCATGACGATCGCCTCGAGCGTCTGGTTGGACGCGACCAGCTCGCCAACCTGCTCCGCGACCTCGGAGTACAGCCCTGTGTTCGCGAGACGGAGTTCTTTGAGTGTCCTGCAGTACCTGATGCTCGATAGGAGCTCGAGTACGCCCCAGCGCTCGATCTTGGCGTTGTTGGACAGGTCCAGCGTCAGCAGTGTGTTGTTCAGCGGTACCAGTCCAGCAATTACAAGCGCGTCGACCTCGGCGAGGCTCCTCCCTGACAGGTCGATCCATCTCGATTGTTTGATCTTGTCGATGGGGATGCACGCGTCAGTGCTTGTCAAGCGGAGCTGGGCAAAGCTCGGGTTCACGTGTCGAAGCGCAACGGCGATGTCTTTGCCGTACTTGCTCTCGATATTGGGGCAGTACTGATCGTCGTCCAGGTCGCTCCCGTAGATGGACAAGCTCCGCAGCACAAAGTTCTCGCGCACTTCATGCAAGAACTCGAGCAGCGCACGCGACGAGAGCTGGTTCCAGGACACATCGAGCGACAGCAGCGTCTCGTTCTCCCGAAGCGCGCGACCAATCTCGCGCATGCCGTGGTCCGTAATCCGGTTGTGGCTAAGGTTCAGCTCGAGGAGGGACGAGTCGGGGATGTCTTCGAGCGCGTCTCTGAGCTCCTGGATGCCCAGTGGTCCGATACGGTTGCTCGACAGGTCTAGCTGAGTCAGAGTCATGTTCCGACGCAGCATGGCAGCCAACGCACACATGGAGGAGTCGTCGACGCCCGCGTGGTGAAGAGTCAGTGATAAAAGTGCTGTGTTGGTCCGCAGCGCCTGGAAGACTGCAGCACAGCCCACATACCCGATCCTTGTCGTGTCTTCCTTGGGTATAGGTGGAGCGCCACGGCTTCTACGCTGTGGAATGGGTCGAGTGAGAAGAGCACTCCACCGCGTCCCGTTCGTCATTGAAGTCTGTGGTAAGTTGTTGTTGGGCTCCATGGGCTGTGCTGTTGCTGGCTTCATGGATTTGGGGCGGGATAGCGCCTTTAACGTTGGGGGCACTGGGAATCGGCGAGGTTGTCGTCGTCGTTGGCGCTTCTTGGAGACTTTCGAATCTGAACTCCGTTGTTGGCGCCACGGTAGTTGGCGGACGATGAGTTCTCGGGTACTGGCATTGAGCGCGAGCCCAGCACGCGCGAAGACAGATATTTGACTGGCTGTAAGGCGCTCGCGTGGCTTGGTCCGCGTCTTGTCGGCACTTTGCTCCTCGACGACGACAGTCTGGGAGGAAATGTTGCGTCGTAGCCGGAGCACTTGGTACGCGAGCCGCCGGCCGAGCTGGAAGAAGTCTAGCCACCCGAACACTGTCATGTCGTCGGACGCCGCAAGAGTCTTTTCGCGCTGGCGAGCCTGCTCCATTGCCAGGCGGTCGCTGTCACTCGCACTTACTTCGATGTCAATTACGTGTGCGTCAACGCAGAGTACTCCAGCAGCATCCATTGCGACAATCGTAGAGGCGGCTCGGGCTTTGTCATTTGATGCACCGGTGATGGCATGCGCATCGCCAATCTGCCTCTCGGCAGATCGCTCTATGGCGCCGCCATCGAGCTCCTTGGCGAACTCGAAAATGGTTGACGAGGCTGCGACATCAACACCATCGTCGACGACTTGGATCCAAGCGTGCTTTCTGACTTGCGGCTCTGTCAAGTGCTCGAACGGAGGCAGCGCTGGTGGTCGAAGAACCGCATTATCCCGGGTGCTTGGCGGAGCGAGCTCCGTTTCGTCTACAAGCTCAATGACCTCGCGCGCCGCCTTGTCCAAGTCTTCCGCCTCGATGAAAGCGACAGCGACGGCCCCGTGCAGCCCATTCACGCCACCGCTCAGCCCCACCGAGGTCATACGCAGCAGTAGTCGTTGGAGCCGAGCCGTGGCGCCTCTCCTGCATCAGTAAATTTAGCGACGTCAGTATCTCCAGGAGTCCTGGCTGTTTCAGCGAAACGGCAGTGCGTCATGAGCGGACGGCCACGTCCATTCCGGAGGCTGTGCATCTGTATCTGCAACAGCTATGTGAAGACAGTACGACACGGTTTGTGATCTCCAAGAGCGTCGTGGCATTACATCGCGTTCACCACGCATCCTGCTGCGCCACCTAGCTGTGCCGCGCCACCTTGCGCTTCCATGCGACCGATCACTTGGTCTCTGGGTACGCTCTTCGGATGTGGATCTCGTCGCGCGGTCTAGAGCAAGTCAGTCAACGTCCATACAAGTCGGCGGTTTAGTGGCTTCGCTCGCTTCTTCCTCACGAGGAGCGCGCGCTCGTACCGGTCGTTCGCTCCGGTCGGCACGAGACCCATGCGCTGGATGACCTTCATGCCCTCAGAGATCCGTCCAAAGACCGTGTGCTTGCCTGCCATTATTGACACGACCCGTCATCTCCCGCCCACTACCTCCTTGCTCCGCCGTTGCTGCTATTGTACATACCATCCAGCCACGGAGTCGGCGCCAACGTGACGAAGAACTGGCTGCCGTTCGTGTTCGGGCCCGTGTTCGCCTGTACGAGACGGTCGGAATGCGGTTGAGACATTAGGAGAGACCGCAGTGTCGCTGAACGTCCGAGGTGTTCGCACCATGGACACGACGCCGGCGCCAGTGTGCTTGAGCTCCTTGGTGATCTCGTCGTCAAACTTGGCGCTGCGCTCACCAATAACCCGCCATTACGGCCTCTCCGTCACGTCCTAGGCTTCTTTATAGCATTGAGATGTCGAGCCTACCCGTAGACGGACTCGCCGCCGCGGCCCGTGCCCGTCGGGTCGCCGCCCTGGATCATGAAGTCCTGAGGCGGCCAGACTCCGTATTAGAGACGCGACCGCCGCTGTTGACGAGACCGACAGGGGCTGAACGCACCTTGATGACGCGGTGGAAGATGGTGTTGTTGTAGTACCCGCGGCGCGCGAGCTCCGCCATGTTCCAGCACGTCTTGGGGGCGTGCTCATAGTACAGCTCGACCGTGAACGTGCCCTGCGTCGCCGTCCACCGCGTCGCTGTTAGCGGCCAGGAGAGCGCCACGCACGCACACAACGCGCACAGATGCGCACTTAATGCTCTACAGCCGACGGCTGCGAGCGGTCGCGCGCGTACGCACCACGGTCGTCTCGAACACGACGTGCGTCGGCGGCTTGGGCGTCGCCATGGTCGTCCAAGTGCGAGCTGCTGGTCGCCAAAAAAGTGTACCCCTGTGCAGGCGTACCCCTGAGTTACACTGCACATTCATCACTCCAGATAGTGATGTGGAACATAAAGTAGAGCGTTCCAAAATTTATCCACAGCCTGTCGCATGGAAGCTTGACCACGTTGCAGCTCATGCTGACTTCCTAACCGGCTACCGACATGCACGCGCTGACTGACATACCGACCATAGAGGGTCGTGGGTGAGCCCCACGCGGCCTCTACGCATTCTCAAGCGAGCGTCGACTGATCTTGCGAGGTCTCTGGAGACAGGTCGCGGGTCGAGTCTGCTCTATAGCAGCGAGTCGGAGGCCCTTCCCGACTCCATGGGACAACCAGCCAGCTTCAAGTCGGGCATTCACGCTCTTGCTGAGTCAGTCGACTGTAGTAGAGGCGCATCCTCGACCCGCGCCGGCTACAATGCCAGACCGCGTCTGACATCATCCCTGCTTTCTTCAACCACGGGGTGCGGATATGCAATCGGCACGAACGGACTGCAGCCTTGTGGTCGTCGCTTGCTCCTCCGACTTGGCAGAGGGACGAACAGCAGGAACATGCTGCTGCTTTTCTGTTCGGAATGATCTCTTTCGCCAGTGCAAGTCGCTCGTTCACGCAAGGATCTCGTGGCTGCAGCGTGGACGTTATTGCATACTGGAGACCAGTGCGTTGCGGTGGAGTGGACAGTATCTTTGCTCATCAATCAGGTGGTGCAAGCCATGTAAAGAGCAACGCAACGGCCGAGATGGCGACGCAACCAGTGTACACTCATAAAAAGCTGGCAGGCAGACAGGTGGGACCGACCACGCGAGAAGAATGAGTGCACCTGGTGACCGTACCGTTTGTTGCTAACTTCTCACCAGCCACCAGTAGACCCGCCCTTTTCGGATCGACGACGCCCGGAGCTCAAGAGGCGCTCCCAGCCGTCCAGGGAATCCCGTGGGGACGGGCGCGACGTGTACGCCAGCGCGGACAAAGGTGCGGCGAGGCGGCAGTTCGGTACTGTAGCAAGCGGCTTTCGCACGGCGAGGTGGCCAGAGAGATCAGACGGACGGTCGTAATCTCGCCGGGTACTCTAGCAGATCTCTCTCTCTCTGAGCGATGTTCATGCTCACCAACGGTCGACAGTTGGGGACGGAGGCACGGACTGACCACGAGCTTATCCCGCAGCGCTGGCTGCTCCATCGAGAGCTGCTATCGAAGGCTCGGAGCCCAGCTGAGCGAGAGAGATGCAGTTGGCGGCTCGTGCCGCCTGGCGCGGCATCTGGCCGCGGCTCAGGCTGCTTGTCCGATCCGACGCGTCCCGAGGGTCACCGAAGGAGCGGGAGAACCGGAGAAAAATCCACCGCGCACCGAAGTTCAGCGTGCGCGTGGGGGCACCTGCTACTGGGGGGCTCGCTGTTGGCGCCGCAACTCCGTCCCATGGTCCCTCGCACTTGGGGCACTGAGTCGTATCCACCTCGCACGACCGGCCTCTACGCACGTCTTAAAGCCACGACAAGCAACTGCAACAACGGGCGACGGGTATCTCTGCTGCGACCATTGGCTTTGCAACCGTTCGGCGAGGTTGTAGCCGGATTGCTTAACACGCACGCACGCACGCCGCTTGCTGGGTGTCGTCGCTGCGCAAAGTGCCGTCGTCGTGGCCCGCACCGTTTCGTGCACCGGAGACCGTCTCCATAAGGTCCTTCTCCCCGGTTGTTCGGTGCCGCTCATTCACGAACTTGCTGCGTCACCTGCACATCGAACAACAATACACAATTAGTCAACCACCCAACCACCCACTCGACAATGGAGTTCGAGCCGATGCCCGTCGACCGCCTTTCGTTCATCAATTCGGAGCCAATGGACCCGGACCTGCTCTTCCTCCTCGTCTCGACCAAGGACGACAGCACGACGGCCAAGGACGCCGACGACAAAATGGAGCAGCAGCTCGCGACCGACGACGACGACATGATGCCGCTAAACCTGGTCGTGTCAACGCCCACGAGTGTCGAGGTGTACAACCCCGGCTTCTCGCGTATCGAGATGCAGGACCTCATGAATCTGCTGCTCCCAGACAGCGCGACCACTCCTACCAACACGAGTCTGCTTGAGCTCCGCGCGGCCAAGCCGTCACAGCCAAAGAAGCTGGGCAAGCGCACCAAGAAGTGCACATACGCGGCACGACGGAGGGAAGTCGCGTCGCTTCGAGACGAGACCGCGACTCTCGAGAGCACACTCAACGAGTTGCGCGTCGCCCGTGGGGGCGTCGGCGGATGGCAGCAGCGTGCGGCGGACCAAAAGGACGCACTCGCCAAGGCGCAAGCCGAGAACGCGCGTCTGCGCGAGGCCGTGTCCACCCGCGAGGCCACAATCCGCAAGCTCGATGCGTACCTGAGCTCCGTTTCTCACCAGCGGTGAACAGCCGTGGACGTCGTAGGGTTTGAGTTTGAGTGCAGTGCCGTCGTCGTCGTCGCCGTCTCGAGTGTCTTGCGTGTATTATAAGCGTGTCTTGGAGCTGAATAGCACACAGCAAAAGAACGAGTTCGTTGTTGTGACGTTAATCGCGGTTGATGGTGTACGCGATGCCTCTGATCAACGATTGCTTGCCTCAGAAAATGGAAGCGGTGCTGGGGTTCTGCTCTTTGGATCGCCCAGTGGATTTTGCGGACCTGCAACGGTTTACCGTCCGCGCGAAGCCTTCGCCACTGGATGTCTCGACGAGCTCCACGCTCGCGTTGTTGATGTTGGCAAGCGAATTGTCAGTGTCTTACTCTCTCTAATCGCCATGTTGTGAGCACCGATGACGAGAGTCCTTCGGCTATTTAGTGGTGCCTTCGATTGGCTGCGCGTGAAAATTTGAGCTCGAAGCATCAGCGACCGCCGAGTCCGCTGCCGGTTGAAGTAAACTCCAGGCCACAAAGTGTGACTTGACGATCGCCAAGCATGATGCGTGGAAATCCGGAATGTGTACCCATTTACCAACGTTCTGATGAGTAGTTACCCCTAGAATGAATAAAAGAGGATATATTATTTGGATACTTTTGACAATGATTTTGTGAAATCACTTTAGCAATAAATTTCAAATGTTTTATTGTATTCATTAGATTGTTGATTTCGCGTCGCAATGTTGGTACTCAACATCCCACTTGCACCCATCTTGTCGAAGGGTTCAAGCGGCATCACGGACATGAGTCACATGACAGGGGCGGACGATTCAGAGTGGTGAGAACCGGCGCATCCTGTGCGCTAATTCTTGCGGTCAATAGCATTGTCGGCTCTCACTTGACAGTTGATGCGTCGCGGACCCAAACAACAAAGCAGGAGACGAACGCTCACTGCCATGCAATTGTGGCACACACAGCCACGGTCGACTCATAGTCGGACCCGATCACACAACTGATTTCGCCAGCTACCAGCCAAAACCAGACCAGACCAGACCATTCCAGCCATACTCCCAGCTCCCGCCCAACAACGTCGATGGCTATGTGCGCCATGCCTTTGAATCCGAGCGGAGCGGACAGGGATAGCGCCGGGGAGTATTCGTCGCTTGAGCTGCTCGAGTCGCTGCTGCTGAACTCGGACAACGAAAGCGAGAGCAGCGTCGAGGAGCAGGCGATTGAGGAGTTTACGAACGAAGTTGAGCTCACGGAGATCGACGAGGAATCGGCAAAGGTGCGCCTGGAGCGTTGCGTGCTGCTCTGGGCTTGGCAGTCGCTGAGCGGTCATTTTTGTGTAGAGAGCGGTCAGCACCAAGTCGTCGACGAGATCTAGGAGGCATCGCGATGCGAAGGACAGCAAACGCCGGTCGTCTGTCGAGCGGGGGAAGCGAAAGTGCACGTACGCTGCGCGACGAGTACGTTCCCTGTGCGCGTTCAAGCAGCTCGTTCGGGCAGGAGCTGACGCTGCTTTCGACACTGACCATGCTTGGGAGCAGGAGGAGGCCAACCGACTCCGGCGCGAGGCGTGGTCGCTCCACCAGCAGTACACGCATCTTCTAGAGCTCAAGGCGCAGCGAGAGCAGGAGGAATCAGCACTGGCGGCCGCCCAGCACGCGAACCGAGAGCTTCGGGACCAACTGGCGATCGTAGAGGCCAAGATCGCGGCGCTGGTTGCCGCGTCCGGTGCGCTCACTGAGCAGCAGGAGCCGTAAAACACCGGTAACTCTCAGTTCACAACCCCCGCCACCACGAAGATGAAGGAGGACGACGCGCGCGAAAGCTTCTCCAAGACGATTTCCAGCGACAGCGCTCAAGGCGGCGTTGTGTCGGGCTACATGCGAGCCCCCCGACCGATGGTGTCGGGCCGATTGGCTTGGTTTTCGTGGCTGCAAGTTGAAGTGGGCTTCTCTTGAATTTTGTATTAGGAATAGAGCAATTTGTCAAATTTATGGTTGGGTCCAGAAGGATCCAGTTCGAAGAAATACTTGAAAATTGTATGTTCTTGTGGATTTTCGAGAAAGAGACAGGGTGAGAACGGATGCAATTTCGTCCAATCAACTGGCGAGTCCCTGCCGCGTTTTTCTCCGTCCTGTCTCTCTTGTCCTCGAATAGCGAAGCGAAGTGATTTACTGTATACAAATGGCAAGATACTGGGTTGTTCTCTCCTGCCCTCACACCGCAAGACGTTTTCTACCATACAAAACGCAAGTTGTTTCTCTCCTCTTGCTCCCCCTCGACCGACGATCCATTCAGCCTTTCGCACTCAAGCGCTCAAGCCCTCAAGCCCAGCAGAACGCCCTGGCGCCGCCTCTCACTGCACATCCATGACCGTCTCGCCGTGATTCCTGCCGCCCTCTCGCCGCCTGTTGGTGTGTGCCCTCGACATTTCCAGTCCTGACTTCCCGTCCTGATTCGCTATGGCGCCTCATCCCGCTCGTCTCGTCGACTTCTGAAGCGGAAAGGCCAGCCCGCGCGCGTGACTTCGCCGCGGGTTCCCGTCGCGTTGGTCGCTTGGCGCCGACCGGGTATGTGCCCCGCTGTTCCGCTTTGCGTACCACCTGGACCCGCGTTCGTGGCATGCAGATCCCTCGCCTTCTCGCTGGACGCTTGGATACTCGCGGACTTGTAGCGATACCTCCAGAAAGATCAGTCCCAGTCACAGGTTGCAGATAGAAAGCAGATCCAAGTAGCCGTGCGGGTGTCGTCTCTCAGTAGCGGCCGCATCACTTCGTCTAGCAAGCCGCGCGCACTCGCCTCACACAGCTCCAGTCGCATCGTTCAAGCCTAGCAGATGATGTCTCCAGTACGCTTGCTTCGTCCGTTCGTCCAGTCCAGTTCGACCCGTTCAAGCTCCCGCCTGCTACAAGACGGCGTTCAGCACTCGGTAGAGTCATTTCTTGCTGTTGCTTGCGGTTCCGTTTCGGGAAAACACCGTTGTAGCATGCAGGACTCGTGCGCTTTCTCGCCCCAACTCCTCGGATGCTTTCCTCCAAGCCGCGATCGATGTCCGCGTGTCATCAGCCGCTGTTCGTCGGTGTCGCTGTAGGTGCACTTCCGCATTTTCCGCCATGGTTTTCTCTGCGGTTGTGTGGGGTGCGTTGTCTCGTCATGTGACGTTTCAGTCTAGAGAGGACTTTTATCGGATGGAAGATTTCCCACGGACGTGCCCCGGTCACTCCAAGTCCCGCAAGCTGCAAATACAACCCCTGGAGCCGACGCGCGCGCTTGGTTCGTGGCGACATCCCAGTTCTCTGCTTTGTCCACTTCGTGTGTGTTGTGTGTGTTTCGAGATCAGCGTTGTCGATGGATTGTTGCTCCAAGGACCTGTTTAGCGTTTCAAGTTCTGCGTCGGTACGACTCGCTTCCAACAGCCTTTTTCCGGTCAACCCGCTAGTCGTGGTGCGCAGGCTCTTCCAGGCTGTCCCAGTCAACTCGCCGTCTCCCGTCGCGTGGTTTCTACGTCTGCTTTCGTTCCTGTCGTTGCTCTTCTGTTCCTGCCAGCGCTCGTGTTTGCAGTTATCCCGTGTCAACCTCCAGCTTCGACTGTTCTACCGTCCGCCGTCATGCGGTAATTGCCCAGCTCTTCTCTTGTTGCTTCTAGCGGACATGCAACCCCGTCGTGGCGTGCAGGTTTTCAAGACGCAGTCATTGTGGATTGTATCGGTTCAAGTTCCAGTCCAGTATGTTTCTGTGTTCATCGATCCAGATTGTTACCACTTTGATCCAGTCCAGATTCCTGTGAAGTCCCCGTGCTCGTGTGTCCAAGTCCTTGCTGATGTTCTTCGGTCTGTTCGTGATGTTCGAGGTGTCCGCCAAGCTCGAGTGCTCCGCGGTGCCTTTGCTTTGCTGCTGTCATTGCTGTTGCAACCCCGGTCTCATGGCGTGCAGGCACTCGGCGTTCCCACTACTCGTTCTTCAAGGCAAGTCGAAGTCTCGTCGCGAGTGTTTATGCAACCGCGTGTACGTCTCTCTGCATCGCCATTCGTCTCTTGTCAAGCCTCGCCGGTACGAGTTTCTCTTCGCGCCTCCTCTTCCCCGATGGAGCACCGGTATCGTGGCGTGCAGGCGGTTCCCTCGACGTGTGGACCTGTCGGCTCCGGCGTTTATCAAGTCGCGCAGCTTCTTTCCTCTATCCAGCATGCGGCACTTGTGTTGTTCATCCAGATCCCGACCAAGTTTGCTGCTTCGATCGCGTGACCCGTCGTTTCAGTTGCTGATCAAGGCAAGTGAGTTCGTCTATCGGAGCGTGTCGTCGCCACTCGTGTTATCGAAGCAGGTCGTCTCCAGCCTCATTCCTCGCTACCCGACGGCATTCGTCCGTCAAGGCAAGTCGTCGCTGTTGTTTCCGCTGCCCGAAGTGTGTCGTCGCAACGCTCGCTGTCGAAGCAGGTCACCTCCAGGTTCCTTGCACTCTGCGATTGGCTCTGGCGTCGACTTGGTACGACCTTTCCATATTGGCTTCCTCGATGGCGCTCGAAACAAGTGTGTCGTCCAGGAACCTCTCTGGCACCAGTCCACCTTCGGCATCAACTCTCCCCTCCGTCAACTCCTGAAATGCCATTGCAACCGCGTCGTTCCGGAGCAGATCCAAGTCCAGTGCTCGTCCTGATGTGAAGCCTGTCCAGATGAGACTCCAACATGGTACGCCGTATTTTCCAGCCTCCTCCTTCGCGGTCGAAACCAGGCGTGGCATGCAGGAAGAAGGATCCAGTGTTAGAAGTCCGAGTTTGAAGACGTCTCGCGTCAAGGCGGTACGTTCCTCTCTCCTTTATCCTTGGACTCACCGGTGTTTTTCAACGCCACCCTTTCGAGAAAGAGCTCAATCGCGACTGCAATGCTATGAGCGCATTGGTAACTAGAGGCTACAATCTATACTTCGTGCTCACTCGTCAATGGCCGACAGATACTCCTGCACTTGGGCTGGAGATTTGCCCAAGGCGACGAGTCGAGCCACGAGTTCTGCGCGCAGCGCTTGCCTCTGCCTCTCCTGCTGCGCGCGGAGCTCCCGCTCCCTCAGCTCGATCTCCTGCTGCCGTGCAAGGAGCTGGTGCCGCGCGAGCGCCAGCCGCTCGCGCTCCAGCTGCAAGTTCTCGGCGTGCTCGATCAGCGTTGCCGAGCTTACCGAGTCGCTCTCTCCTTGCGGCGGAGGCGTCGCAAGCTCCACGGCTGCCAGCGACGAGTCGTCGGGCGAGGGCTGAGCGAACAGCGCGTCGATGCGGTCGAAGAAGGAGCTCGGCACGGACGGCGCGCGCCTGCGCATGTTGGACGGCGACGCGTCCTCCTCGTCCCGCTGCTGCGACCTGGCGCGCTTGTAGGAGGCCATGAGGCTCTCGAAGCGACTGCGCGCGACCTGCTGCGTCCAGCGGGACTGCGTGCAGCGGTTGACGCGCCGCATGAGCGAGCGGTAGCCGTCCGCCTTCTTGAGCTGCCGCCGCGCGCGCGCGCGTCTCGTGGTCATCGAGTGCCCTGCGCTGCTGTCCGGCGAGCCGGCGCTGCTGGAGGAGGGCCGCGTCATGAGCCAGAAGTGCCCCGGCAGCTCGAGCCACTGGACGATGCACTCGCGCTGGGCATCGGTCGTGCGCTGGAACGACCGCTCTTCGCTCGGCATGGCGGCGGAGTGAGCAGGGGCGTCGGTCCGTCGGTCATTGAAGGTGCATGCGCCGAAGAGCTGCGCGCCAAGTTGAAGGGATCACTTTGGCCCATTTTCGCGAAACACGGTGCACTCACAGTAACGTTGTATAGAAGGGAATGTTTGGTCTCTCACCTGGTTCTGGTACACTTCACTCGATTGACTAGCGCAAACCGGCGACCATCAAGCGGCATGATGACGCCGAGTGGGGCAATACTAGAGCTTCCCGATACCAAGCCTTCACGCTACAGATCACATCAGCCCAGGCCTCGTCGCCATCCTTAGCCGCCGGGCGAGAGCTTGCGCGCAGAACTGCTTTTGGCCGCTGATGCCAAGAGCAGACTGAGGATGGTATCTCAACGTGGCGCCAGTGATAGAGACACTCTCTAGTAGAGAGTGGTTGCTATAATACAGAGTTCAGTATAGGATAAATACACGTGCCCGGTGATATAGCAACTCTTCTCGATGAAAAATCCGGCGCCATACTAATGTCAAGATTAATTCGAAAGTCGATTTGGCGGACCCTCTTCCGACGTTCTCAAGGCCGCCGCCGCTCTCTCGGCAGGCGCGTGCATCCACTGCCTCTCTGCCCGTCTCCAAGCTCAAGCGACCGACCGACTGACCGACCGACCGACCGATCCGTGGAGCCATGCTGCACTTCCTGTCGCGGGAGGAGCGCTACGAGCACGACCGGCAGTGCGACGACGTGCTGAGCGACGCCATGGCGGCCATGATGGCCTACGACGGCCGCGTGGATGCGCGCGAGTGGCGCGTCATCGGCCGGCGCGACCAGCTGACGGTCTACCGCGCGGCGCACGCGGCGGCCGCGGCCCCCAAAGGCGGCGGTAGTGGCAGCGGTAGCAGCAGCGGTAGCGCGCGCACCAACGTGCTGGCCACGGGCTTCGTGCGCGGCTCGCTGGCGCAGATCTCCGAGGGCCTGAGCGCCGAGACGGACGAGGAACTGCTGGCCACCGAGGCGCTGCTGAGCGGCGCGCACGTGTCGCTCGCGGCCGCCGCCGTGCTCAACGTGGGCGAGCGCTCGTCGGCGCGCGCGCGCTTCCGCTTCGCCGGCGTCAAGTGGTACGCCTGGACGCGTCGGTCGGCCGCAAGCCGCGGCAAGGACGCCGATGTGTCGGCGAAGGAGACGGAGGAAGAGCAGGAAGAGCAGGAGGCACATGAGGAACAGGGAGGAAAAGGTGACGGGCCGCTGAACAACAAGGACGAGGAGCAGAGGAGGAAGCGGCAGCATCAGCATCATCATCAGCCGCCACAACAGCAGGAACTGCTGGCGTACGAGCGCATGGGCATGATGGTCGACGACGAGGGCCGCGAGGTGGCGTACCACGTGGTGCGGTCGATGGACCGGCCCGAGTGGCCGCTGTTCGTGGCACGCGCGCCCGGGCTGCAGCGCGCCGACGTCGCGCTCTGCTTCCTCTTCCGCGCCGTCTGCGACGACCTGGTCGAGTGCCTCGTGGCCGGCAGCTTCCTCGCGCGCGCGTCCTCGGCGGCGCAGCGCGCGGCCGAGGTGACGGTCGCCGAGCGCGTGCTGGCCGCCTCGCGCTCGCTGCGCAGCTACGAGGCCAAGAAGCTGGCGAGACTCATGGACAAGCTGCGCGACCGGCCCCCCAACATGTCGTACGTGGCGCGCGATAGTCAGTGGCTCGAGCTGGACGCCAGTGGACTCGCTCACTCACTCACTCACTCACATGTTCGTTATGGATATGATGGAAGAGCAGCAAGAACTGCTTGAGGTGCGGCGCGCGGCGGACGGTGCTCGACCCGCTGCGCAACTGCGGCCTGTGCAAAAAGGTGCGCGTCTTCGCTGTCATGTAGATGCCCATGACTTGCCGTGTTGAAGAAGACGCCAAGGCACTCATGCGCGCGCTCGTGTGGCTGCAGTCGGTGTGCAGCAGCTGCCGCCAGTCCAAGCGCATCCTCAAGCTCAACACGAACCTGATGGTGCCCGAGACGGAGGCCTTTTGCTGCGTCTGCCTCGAGCGCGCGCGGCTGCCGAGCGTCGTGAGCAAGAGCGGCGCCGCGGACGTCAAGAAGACGAAGATGAAGACGCCGAGCAAGCTGCCGGAGGCTCTGCGACGAGAGCGCGCGTCGCTGCCGGCCACGCTCGACTACCAGAACTACGACCGGCTGCTGGAGGGATACGCCAAGCGCCGGCGGCCGCGCGCGTCCTCGGCCAGCCCGGCGTCGTCCTCGATGCGCTCGGTCGAGAGCAACGAGAGCCGAGACTCGAGCAGCAGCGAGGACCTTGGCTCCGGCCGCGGGTCGCTGGCGCTGGCTGGTCGTCCGCTGCCGCCGGCGCCAGCGAGCCCGGCATTGCCCGACCGCCAGCTGCTGGAGCTCCGGCGCGCGCGAGACACGCTGCTGTCCCTCCCCGTCGCGCGCACCGTGGTGCAGGAGGACCTGTACCTCCCGCCCTGCGACGCGGCCAACAGCGCCGCGTCGAGCCAGGCCGAGGCCGCGTTCCTGCGCCACCGCGAGCGCGAGCAGCAGCTCGAGGCGCTCGCGCGGCCAAACCCGCTGCACTTGCGGCTGCTGGAGGAGCAGGAGCGGCGGCGGCGGCGAGCTCGGAGGCGCAAGGAGCCGCAGCCAGAGCCGACCGCGGACGTCGGGAGGCGGCCAGCCAAGGCGCGAGACCCAGAGACGCAGAACGCGCCGGACGCGCAGAGCGAGCAGGCGGCGGCCGCTGGGACTCCGTGGGCCGCCGACGCGTTCCGGAGCGACCTGTACGCGCGCTTTTGAACGGTTCCGTGAGTAGTAGAGAGGCCAGAAGCGGTGTCGGCCGGTCGGTTGGTCGGTTGGTCGGTTGGTCGGTTGGTTGTTGCCAGCTCAAGCATCGGGGGGGTTCGAAGACTGCAGGTCGCGCACTTAGAACGTCGACGAGCTGACCGCGTTGGCGTCGGCGAACTCGCGCACGTAGGCTGCGCGCGTGGCGTCGTCCAGCACGTTGTACATCTCGGCCTCGGCCGTGTTGCGCGTCAGGTGCTTGGCGAACTGCAGGCGCACGGAGACCGGCAGCGCGTCCTTGTGGTGGCGCAGGAAGTGCGAGATGGCCATCTGGCTCGCCGTCAGCGGCGGGGACGAGCCGACGACTGCCACCGCGCTCTCCTGCGGCGACGCTACTGGTTCCGCGACTGGTTTCACTACTGGCTCGGCTACTGCTGCTGGTTCCGCTACTGCTGCTGCGACTACTGGAGCAGGAGCAGAGGCAGAAGCGGAGGCAGGAGGGACTCCAGAGCGACCGACGGACGCGTCGACGTCGAACGAGCCGCTCTCGCGCTTTCGCTTGAGGATGGACCGAAGCCGGCGCTCCTTCTGCGCGTAGTAGCTCGGCTCGTCGTCCGTCGGCTTGGTCGACGGCGTTGCAGCAGCCGCCGAGTCCCCGCCACCGCCGTCCAGCACCTCCGTGGCGGCCAACGAGCCGGGCACGTCCCCAATAGGCGACGCGTCGCCGCTGCTCGCCGTCTCCAGGTCGCTCACCTGCTGCTCCATCGTCTGCTGGCCGACAGCAGCCGCGACTCCATCCTGCTCCTGCTGAAGCTGCTGCTGGAGCTGAAGCTGCGCGAGCTGCTGCTGCTGGTGGTCCACGGCGATCTGCTGCTGCCGCTGCAGTTGCCGGCGGCGCTGGAGCTGCGCGAGCTGCTGCTGCTGGTCGCGCAGCACCGCGGCCTGGACGCTCGGCGCGTCCAGCGCGGCCCCTCGCGGCGCCGACAGGTCGAGGCCGCCGAAGAGCACGCGCTCCGGGTGCGCCGCCTTAAGGTGGCGCAGCGCGGCGCTCGTGGTGCCGCCCTTGAACGAGAAGGCGGCGGCGCAGTAGCGGCACACGCGCCGCTCGAACTGCCGGCCGCTCGGGTCCAGCGCCACGCGCTGGAACGCCGTGTGCCGGTACGCCGCGCTCTTCTTCCCGTTGCTGCGCGTGGCCGGCGGCTCGTCCAGGCTCGGGCTCGTTACCGGCTCGACCGAGCCGGACAAAGAAGCATCGGCCGAGCCGGAGCTCGGCTCGGCAGGAGCAGTGTCCGGCTTGGCGGACGAGCTGAACGAGCCGGCGGCCGGCTCGAGCGCCAGCGCGTCGTCCAGGGACCGCGGGTCGGCTGGAGGGTGGGTGGAGGCCTCGGATGGACGCACGGACGGGGGGAGCAAGGGCTTGCGCATGGTCATCGACGCGCGGCAGGGAGGGAACGAAGTGTTTGGTCAAATTACACAGTAACCTTGTAACCCTGGGTATAGTATTCTGTTGCACGGGAAATCCTGTTCAAGCGTATAAACTCTCCTACAGCCTTTGTAACTTTTGGTACTGGGTTTTGAAACTTGAGTAAACTTCGAGGCTGTTTGATGAGTTCATTCTCTTTGAAAGTGTTAAAATATGCTGTTGAACAGGAACATTGAGGGGAGGTCTTCTATTCGCATAAATAACACCCTCAGACTTCTATTTACTTAGAACGACCGTTCACTCGATCACTTTGATCACTAACAGCAGAGTTTGGTCGCCGGAAGTGCCAGGAGTTGGTGTTCCTGCTTGAGCGCGTGGCGCAAGCTGGAGCAGGAGCTCGCGATGCTCAAGGCGACACGCTCGGCTAACGACGCGAGCGCATAGCTGGAGCGGCTGCTGCATAAGCGACCGAGCCTCGGGGTACGCACACGTTTATAGCTTGGACGTTTGTGGTGACGAAGCTAACGCCGAGCACGCAGAAGGCGACTGCTAGCCACTTCAAGCGCGTGTGCAGCACTGCCAAGCGTTAGAGCGACGCTCAGGCGTACAGCTCGCTGATGCAGAGGATAACCCAGGGGTATGCGGCGTACGAGCGTGTTCTGGACAGCTCCGGGCTCTTGACATAACCAGCGAGCCACCGAGAGACCAAGCTGCTCGCGCTTTATAACGACAGCGGGTCCGGTGCGGAGGATGCGCTGTGCGTACAGCTGACAGACGTTACGGTCATGCCGATTGACGTCCGAGCCACGGCCAGTACAGCCTGGATATGCATCACGTCCGGCTACATGCAGCTGCAGCATCAGCTCTATCGGGTACGTGGCGTCGCCGCACACGGACTGCGTCTGTAATACAGACTCTGTATCACAAGCACTGATGAAGAATGCCAACATGGCAGTGGCTCGGCCCTCTCGAAGACGTTCTCGCACTGCAGTACTCGATTACCTTGACGCGACGGCGTCTCCGAGCGGACGTGACAGCTCGAGCAGCCATGCGAAGGTTCTCGGTCAACAACAGTGACGTACTGTTCGTGTGGGAGTCCCAGGCGACACCGGACGGTGCGCGCGAGGCATTGGGCACATCCATTAGCGGTGAAGACTGCCACAACCCGTCCATGCGAGTTCGAGAGCGCGGGTGGACGCTGTTTACGCCGACCGAGGACGACGCGTTGCCTCGGTCGACTCGCATGCTGGCGTGCATGCAGATGACCCCGCTCGTGAGCCCAGAGGGCGAGGACCACCAGCGCGAGCAAAGGCGCGAGGTCGTTGTGCTCACGGACCTCGCGCTCAAGTACTTCGACCAGCAGATGGACCAAGCGCACCACGCGATCGAGACGCTCGACGAAGCAGCGTAACCCGTTGCGTCAGATCCGGTCCGAACTTGGTTCCGGGGGCTCGTTTGGCGGCGATCGTGGAAGGCCCTGGTTGATGCGAGCATGCTCGTCTGCGAGAGCGATCTCGCGGTCAAGCCACTCGGTGAACGTGATGTTGTCCTCGCTTGCGATGTCCATGGTTGGTTGGATTGTGAGCGAATTGCGGCGACCGTTTTTGGTTCCCCCGCACCGTGTTACTTCGGCATGCCAGCGTTTATTTTGGGCCGTTGGCACGTCTTCTCTCCCGCACGCTTCGAATTTGACAAGCCCATCCTTTTCGAGCGTCTTTTTGTGTCTTTCTCAAGATACTCTCTCCCACGCCCGGTTCTTTTCGTTCCACGCTTCTATTTTTAAGTCATTTCGACGTAAATTTGCCGGTTTTGCTACGGCTCTCTGCCGTCGTGCACTCTCGGGTTCTGCGGCATAGATTGCGTCTGGCCTTCTGGTTGACTCCCTCCCACGTGAGAACAACTACCCGCCTCCTCTCGACTCCGTACTACCCACTCCTTCCACTGGACTGCCATCCAGGCCATGTTTCAGTCGTTCCGTCTGAACCTCTGGTTCCCTCTCCCGCCCGCACACATTGTGCGAACACACCGCACAAAGTACCGCGTCGCCCTGGCTTCTCTCCCACTCGACATATGCGTCGTCGTCTCTTGGCTCCTTCGCTATTGTGGAGTGGACGTCACTATTTTCGTGGTGTTTTTGCCCATTTCAACGAATTCAACGCCAATCCGGCGCTGTTTTTCGACGCTTCCGCACTCGTTTATGGAAATACTATCCAGCGACCGTCAACCTACGACTTGTTCACTGTCTCTTGGAGTGTCTTCATGCTTCCTACGTACCACTAGGCTACTACCGGAAAACTCGTAAAGATAGAGCAGCCGGAATGATTGAGCACCACCTGCTAGCTTATATGAAAAATCCAGCCAATGGCAGCCAATTGTTATTCAATGTCGGCGGTGTTCCGAATAGAATGACACAAATTTGACAAAACACGGTAGCAAAAGTTTGTATACATT
>JAADXX010000314.1:0-30568 GCA_023338025.1 Phytopythium oedochilum | reverse complement strand
CTGGAAGCCCACCGTGTACTTGGGGTACAGCTCCCCCGTTGGCTGTGCGATGGGCGGGCACGCATCGCCGAGGAACGTGACGCGCTCCTTGGCCCAGCGCACCCAGTTGAAGAAGTGCGAGACCGAGTTGACCGGCGGCTTCGGCAGCGTGTACCGCAGCTGGCCGAGCCCAAGCGCGTCCGACCAGATCTGGACCATGCGCGTGAGGTAGGCCGGGCGGTCCTGCAGCACCTCGTCCATGAGGTGGATACTGCCCTTGTCCTCGCTCTTGTCGAACGCGTCCAGTTTGGACTGCAGCGCGTCGGCCCACGGCTCGTCCGTGAGCGCCAGGAACATGTTGCTCGAGCGCAGCAAGTCGTGGAAGAGGCCGAGCAGCGCGCGCTCAAACTGCGCGGCGCGGTCTCCGTCATCGACGACCGGGAAGAGGGGGCCGTCGACCGCGAAGTCCTGGGGAATTTCCACCTGGCCGGCCGTCTGCAGGTCCTGCAGCGTCTGCGCGGCCCAGACGGCCCAGCCCTGGTAGCTGCGACTGGCGAAGGAGAAGTCAACGTCCGCCGGGCGCTTGGGCACGAACTCGCGCGAATGGAACGTATCGAGGTGCTGGCGGTAGAACTCGCCGGCGTTGTACTGCAGCAGCTGCAGGCGCTCAGCGCACACGGCGCTGGGCAGCCGCGCTACACTCGCGGCGCGGCGCCGGAAGTCGCGCGTGAAGTCGTCGTCGTCCAGGAAGGCCGTGTGGCTCGTGCGCGCCTTTGACACGACCTTGGAATCGTTGCGGCCGTCCACCTTGGAGCGCGAGAGCTTGGGCATGCCGCGCGCCATGATGCCGCTGGCCTCGTCCTCGGTCAAGAAGAACTCGACGTCGAACACCTTGGGGCTCAGCGCTACGGTCGTCAGCCGCACGCCGTCCTCCAGCACGTACTGGTGGCCCTTTTCGATGCCGGGCCACTGCCACGCCTGGAAGTCCAGCAGGATGTGCACGACGCGCTTGGCGTCCGCGAGTCCCTGCGCGTCGCGCACCGGGTGGCCCATCTGGCTGTACAGCCGCACGCCGTTGGCCATGACGTCGCGGTCGGCGCCGAGCCAGACGGCCGCGAGCTCCGCGGCCTTGGCGATGCACCCGAACTGGCCGTTGTAGCTCACGAAGACGCCCTCGTTGCGGCCGTTGAGCATGAAGAAGACCTGGTCCGCCGGTATATCGGCGCGCATGGCCTCCTTGACGCTCACCTGGTGGCCATTCGGCGTCAGCACGGCCGGCTCGTAGCCCGCGTCGGAGCACTCGAGCTCGTTCACGAGGCTCCGCACGTCCACCGTCACCAGGTCGGTCGCGTACTTGTCCGGCAGCTCGCCGAGCGCGCGGATGCCGTCCACGTGCTTGGCCGTGAAGGTCGAGACGCCGTCCAGGACGCTGACGAGCGACAGCGCCTTGAGGCGGGAGCTGTCGACCAGGAAGCCGCCGGCCACGGCCGCGGCCAGCAGCACCGCCGGCGCCAGGAAGAAGCGCGAGGAGCTCTTGCTGCGCAGCGGAGTATCACGTGTCGAGGCCTTGCTGGGCTTGCCCGTTGGCTTGGGCTTGGCGGGGGACGACGACGGTGACGGCTCGCGTGATGGCTCGACCATGGCGGCTAGCTGGCTCTGCACCACGTGGCGAGACGCTCGGGACCTGCCGCAAATGCGCGAATGAGCGGCATGTCGAGGTTGCCGTCAACGCTAGAAGGTCTAGCCTTTTGGATAGCCTAGAACGCAAGCAGAGGCCGAGGGATCCTGCGCGCGTGTCCATGCTGATGCAAAGGCGCGATGGCGAAATACTATCGGAGACGCTCGGTGATTGGCCGCATGGTGACGTACCGCGGCGTGTCTTTGGCGCTGGCCTCGTTGTGTGGTCGTGCGAGACGGGCGTCAGCATCTACAGGATCAGCGCAATGCGTCTGCGCCGGTGGATCGGACGGGAGCAGGTGCAACGCGAACCAGGAGTGTTCTTGTACAGGTGCATCCAGAAATAACCTTTTACCAACTCTGGAGCGTATGACTCCCTATTGTCTGTGCGGTGCGGCTGTCTCGAGGTGGAGACGGCAGAGAGTGAAGCAGCATGCGGCTCTTGCGTGGCGCACTGCCAGCCGATGCGACGCGGCGCCAGCGGCGCCACGACTCATCGCTGTCCATGCGACTCGTCGAGACCGCAGCGGCTGCAGCTACAAGCTTCCTGCGTGTGGCTTCCTGGGGAGCAAGCTTGGTCATTGAAGCTTCAGTAGAGCTCGACGAGCTGGTCTGGCTCATGTCCGACGTTGACCTGGGCGTGCGCGCTTCGCTGGCTAGGCTAGCGTCGCAGCGGTCCTCACTTCTCGCTGGATCTAGCCGAAGCGACGACGGAGCAACACGCGCAACCATCGCGGCGTGCGTCGTTTCGCCCACAACTCTGCGCAGGTACCAGTCCTTCCAGCGCTGTCCGATGCCATGCACCAGCACAATACGCCCTGTAAGTGTGCGAGGCATCTCAACGATCGAACACACAGCACCTTACGTTGAACAAGCAACTGCGCAAAACCTTGCGTCGCTGGAGCGCCAAAAGTTGGACGAGCGTGTCTTCGCGAGCCTGAGCCTGCTGACACTTTGCTACACAAGCGTCTCGAACGGCTACACACCCGCTCACTGTGTCGCTCGCAGCCATTTCGGAGCGATCACGGACACGTGCCGCAAGCTCCAATAGCTTCGGTAACGACTCGGTCGCTGCTTGGCGTTGAAGCGCGTCGAGCTCGGCGCATTGCTGCTGCCACACGGCTTTCCCCCAGCTCAGATCGTTGCGGACGGCAACGCACTGTGCACGCAAGGTGCTCCCAATCGCCTGCAGCCTGACTTGGGTTGTGTCATTCGCAGCGGCAGTCTGCTTGTTTCGAGCACGCACCGCATCAAAGTGCACGCCCTTCCAGGCTAAAAAGAGCTCACGACGCGCAAGTTCGCGGCCAAGTGTGTCGATCCAACCGCGACGCCAAGTTACCACACGGTTGCGGGTCTGCAGAGCGCGCTCGATCTCTCGCTCCAGCCCACAGCGTCGCTGCCTCTCCTCTTCTAGTGCAGCGCGAGCGCTCGCGAGCTCTTTCTCCTATGTCGACCGCAGCCAAGCTGTAAGCATCGTCGCGTGCTCTCTTACTACACAGAACGCTCACCTGTAGCTCATAGCGAAGCTTCGCCGCTGCGATCTCTTGCGCTTGGGCAGCGCAAACCTCACCAAGCCGGCCGTTTTCAGCGGCTTAGTCTCCACCCAGCCAGCGTTTAACAGTTTGAACACCTCGCCCAGCTCCTGGGCCGCTCACCTGCGTGTGAATTGCCTGCACCCGCTCCTCGCAAGCCGCTCGAAGCGCATGGTTCTCGATCCGCAGCGCGTCCACGGCCATGCGGAGCTCTACTCGCTGTATCGAGCCCAGCAGCGATTATTCGCCCGCTGCGTCAGCAAGATTCGCCCAGACTAACCGGCGCATCATGCCTTGCCACACCTCTTCAACCGACCGCTCGCGCTCTCGCTGACACGCGCTCAGCTCTTCCCGCACGGTTCCAATGCGGCGCTCCTGCTCCTGGAACTTGTCCTCCTTCTCCAGCAGCACCTGGAACCGTCCCATCGTACTGCGTCAGCCCTGCAACCCCACGAACAGATTATTCCCATCCAGCCTGTCTACCTTGGTGCTTGCGATTCGGTCCGCGTCCAGCGCCTGCTGCAACTGCTGCGCCTTCCGCCTCGAGCTCGCGACCTCCGCCTCCAGCCGGCACCTGTCGGTCCGCATCTTGGCCAGCTCCAGCCGCAGCTCCTTCTCGCCCGCAGAGCTCGCGTCCGCCTCGCGCTGGAGCTCGCGGACACGCAGGCCGTGCGCCTCCATCTCGCTCGCGCGCGCCGCCTCCAGCTGCCCGTAAGAAAAGTCAGCCAGGAACCGAAAGTACTGTCTCCTAGACCGACTCTGTAATAGGCGAGTACCTGATGCAGCCGAGCCTGCAGCGAGCAGCAGGCGCCGCCCGCCGGACACGCCATCACGCCGACCTCGCTTGTCTGTTTATATGTAGCACCTACTATTAAGCGTCCTTGTGGGGCTCGAAAGGCGCGCCATCCTCGGCGCGAACCCTTCCCATGTTCCCATGCGGAAACTGCGCTGGGCATCGGCGCAGTTTCCTGGTCCGACGACCATCATTCCGTTCTCGGTTCTGGCGTGAAGGGTGGGATTCCATTGGTTAAAACATTTGAGCAGATGACGTGCACGCGCATGTGATTCGCTGAAAAGAGGGCCTCGGTCCCACCTTGAAGCCCCTGGCGCGACCTTCGCGCGACCGTACGCGAGAGAACAACCTCGAGTGGCATCAACACCTCGCGTGCATCATTCCCGCAAGTCCCGACCCACCGAGGAGGCGACTTGGACGTGTTCTTGCGGCTCGCGCGGCTGCTTCCCGGCTGCAGATCGCGCACTAGACGAAGCAAGAGAGGCAGCGCCCGACCCAGACCTAGGCGTCCGCGCCGGAAGAACGCCCACAACCGCTCTCGCGCCGCCAGGAAGTAGTTCGAACCGCCCAAAGATCGCGCGGAGGGGGAGGCAGCCATGGTCGGACGCGTGCACCTGTACTCGGCCGCCAACCTGCTCTGGGTGCTGTGCAACAGCGCCCTCATCAACTTCTGCCAGTTCTGCCTCTGGTGCCTTGTGCGCCCGTTCGACACGGCGCTCTACCGCCGGCTCATGGGGTGGGTTGCGTCGCCTCGCGCTCCGGGACTCGCCGTTCCGGCACTAACGGCGCCTTGTGCTCATTGTTTGGCCCACCAGCTCGCTGTGCCAGTCGCTCTGGGTCGATGTGATCTCCTCGTGCTTCCCGGAGACCCGGCTCGACGTCACGTACGCCCCCTTTGATCCATAACTGAACTCGTACGACCAGGACTAACATCTTCGCTTCGGTGCAGTGGACAGTTGCCGACCGATACGTCGCGGCCGTCCATCATTATCGCGAACCACCAGGTGGATGCGGACTGGTGGTACATTTGGCAAGCGGCGCGCGCCTCTCGCGGAGCTGGCAACATTAAGATCGTGCTCAAGGACCAGCTCAAGTACTTGCCGGTCATCGGCTGGGGCATGCGCCTCTTTGAGTTCCTCTTCCTGCGCCGCAGCATCGACCACGACTCGGTACACATCAAGAAGTACATCAACGGCCTGGTGAACGACGAGTTCCCGTTCTGGCTCGTCATTTTCCCCGAGGGGACGACAATCCACAAGGAATATGTCGTCAAATCGCAGTCGTTCGCCGAGAAGTACGCATCTATCAGCTGTTCAACCTGCGACGTGAGTGGCAGACTGGCTCACATGATCACGTTTGCTTGCCATTGGAAATGAGTGAACAGGGAGCAACGGCCCAAGTTTGAGCACGTGCTGCTGCCTCGCACATCCGGCCTCAAGATTATCATGGACGCGGTCAAAGACGCCAAGCCGGACATTTACGACCTGACCATTGCATTCCCGAGCTACTCTGGCGAAGTACCGACCTATGACATGGGCTATGGACGGAAGACGGACACGGAAGTGCCGTCTATGAAGTCGCTTCTCGCGGGCAAAGGACCCGAGACAGTCTCCATCCACGCGCAAAAGTTCGCGTTCGACGAGGTGACGGGCGATCTGCAGGAGTTCCTTGACACGCGGTGGAAGGAGAAGGAGGAGCGCATGAACTACTTCATCGAACACAAGTGCTTCCCGGAGGCCAAGGACCACGGCGCTAGGCGTCTGAATATGTCGGTACGTTTTCAAGGTGCTGACAAGGACAGGTTTTCACCACACACCAGGCACTGACCCACACTTTCTGTGTGTAAAACGTCTCGTTGCTATCAGTCATCGATCTCGGCCGTCTTCCGACTCTGGTTTGGCATTACGCTGAGTACCTTCGTGCTGCCGTTCGTCATGATGAGCTTCTTCCCGCGTACGTTAGCTCCGCGTTGCCAGCGGCTGATTTCCTCGAGCACTCGATGGCTGATGTTGCAATTGCTGCTGTGTGTGATGTGCAGTGTACACGCTGTGGGTCATCTACTGCTTCGTCTACTCGGTGTACGACCGCACCACCAACTTCTGGTGGCCCTACATCTTCAATCTGTTCCTGGAGAGTGCGGCCAAGACGCGGGACAATCTCGGCAAGTTTAAGCCCATGTCCCCATAACATGTCTCTAGCAGCAGTGCTCCCGGATCATAAGCAAGGAGGTTCGAAAGACTTTGGGGCATGCATTTAGCGTGCAGCATGTAGAAAACATGCCCAGGTCAATGGTAACTGGACAACGCGAAGGTGCTCATTCGTGTCCCTGTTTCACGCAGCGCAGTGCGGTCTGTCTGTCCTATCGAGCAAACTACTTGAGATTGCTCACAACCTGCTTGTATCGCGATTATAAATCTCCAAATCGTTCTTTGCCCCCTTCTTGTGTCTAATCATCAAGCCCGACATCGATGCCAACCCAGCGCTGGAAGGTCAGGACGAACTCCTGGAACGTGATGGTGCCGTCCTGGTCAAAGTCTAACTCCTTTATCCGCTCGTTGCGGATGGCGCGAGAAGACATGCCGCTGGCCTTGCGCTCGAGTGCGCGCTTGCCGCCCGTGTCGTGGTGCTTCTTCATGAGCGCAAGCACCTCGCTCACTTGGATCGTCCCACTCGCGTCCGTGTCGAACATGAGGTACGCCGTCACCATGAGGTCGAGCACGCGCGCGACCATTTCCGGTGCGTTACCGGCAATGGACGTTGTGCTCGTGTCTCGCGGACTCGCCATCTCGTCCGGCCCGTTGTCCTTGGCGTCAGCAATTAGCGCGGGTGTCACGTCCTCGGGAGTGTGCACCAGGAGTGACTGCGTGATCGAGTCGAAGCTTGTGATGAGCCCGAGCAGGTGCGCAATCGCGAGCGAGATGATGAATTCGTTGTGGCTGAGCGAGTTGTCGCGCACCATGTCGGACTCGTAGAAGATCTCGCGCATGTCCACCTCCTCCATCCGCGCGCCAAGAGCGTTGAGCACCATTTTGAGTCCGTCAAAGTCCAGTCCGCCCTTCTCCTCCTGCACGAAGAACGCACATGCATCGGAACAAGCTCAGCTAATGACAACACTACCCAGTAACCACCAGAGACTCACGCAAGCGAACTGGCTGTAGATGGCGTGCATGGTGGTGAAGGCGTCTCTCGCGAACGCGAACTTGAGCACAATGCGCTCGAAGTTCATAGTCTTGGGCGTCTGCTGCGCGCGACGCGCCAGGTTGAGCTGCTGCAGTGTTGCGATGATTCGAGCGTCGATCCCGGTCGGCAGCTTGTTCGATTCGCGGCGGCTGGCGATGGTGGGTCCTCCCGAACTTGGGAGTGAAAGCGCCGACCCAAAAGGCTTCAGGTGCTCTGGAGGGGTTTTGTCTACCGCACTGCGTGCCGAAGCTACCACTGGACGATGGCGAGAGACGCCGCCGCCCATTTGTCAATGATCGTGCCGACCGAGCCGGAGGGTGTACGTTCGGGTGAAGGGAGTCTGCGATTGTCGCTTGGACCTCGCGAGGTTCACAGCATCCGTACGAACCAAGAGACGATCGAAGTCACGCGAGAACCGGGATGCTATTTTGAACTGCAGCGTCCGTAAGGTGGAGAAAAACGAACCGCCACATCCCGAATGCCGAGCGTAGCGACGTCTAATTCTGGCTCAACGGAGAGGAAATCCCCCTTGCAAATGAAGCGGACAAGATTATAAGATGTCTAGCGTATGAAACGGATTTGCCATGCTAGCGATATCTTATAGGCTTAGTTGGGCGTGGAGCGGGGCGGTGGCGGCGGTGGCGGTGCTGCGGCTGTCGATGGGGTAATTGGCACGAAGCCGAGCGACTTGATGGCTTTGGGTGCGTACTCACGAATCCTCAGCGACGATGATGTCGGCCGGACACCAGCCGTTGCTGCCGCCGAAGCCCCAGAGTCTCCTGAAGCCATCGTAGCTGATGGAGGAAGTGTATCACCCAGTAGGCTCTCGTTGAGCATGGACTGGAGCGTCGTGGCTCCCCCACGCGCCACGATCGCATCTTTCAAGCGAGCTATTGCACAAGAATCGAAACTCGACTGTCAGCTCGTGAAAGCGTTCACGGTCTATACAATCACAAGGGCCACGTACCGACGACTGACAGGTTAGAGACGACCCAGACGGAGTTAGCCTGAACGCTCACATTCTTGGATTTCAGCAGTGTGACGAGCGTGTCGATCGCCCCAGCCAGTTTGTCTATCGCGGTGGAACTGTCACTGCCGACGATGGCGCTCCACTCGTCGGAGGATGTCAGTAGCGCAATGCCCAAGAGGCAGAGCTGGACCACCTTTTCGTGGGCCACCGATGCGATCAAGACATCCACAAGCATCTCTAGTCCACCAAGAGACCATATTCGCGCCCGCATATGGCTTGTCGACGCGAAATTGACAAGCAAGAAGAGGGCGTTCAGGCGGAGGTTGCCCGTGTTGGTGTAGACCAAGTTCACCAATGGTTCGAGAGATTTGAAGGCGGGTGATGTCGTCGACGTAGAGCTGTCGTTTGTTCCGCTCCCGCCGGCCCTGGTCATTGCAGCGAGCGCCGTCAATGCCTCTGCTACCACCTTGTGCTGATGATCGTTCAGCTGCGAGGTCGATGATGATGCGGTGACAGAGACGACCACTTGAAGCAAAAGTTCGTAAGCCATTGGTCCCAGCTTGCTCTTCAGCACGTCGTCGCTCAATAGAGCGTTAAGGAGAGTCAGCACCACGCCCAGTAGCTCGCTCGAAGATGCAGTCGCGACAACTCGGGACTCGTCTGAAATCGCGCGGACAATTGCAGTCAATGGTGGACTCGTTGTCTTGGTTCCCGTTGCCGCCGACGTATCAGATGTCACGAGCTCACGAACCAAAGCTAGGTCGGGGAGCCCCTCCGCAAAGGCGAGCACTAGCTTGAATGCCTGAAGTTTGACCTTTCGGTCATGGGATTTGAGCAAATCGAGCGCTAACTGAACGGCCTTGCCTTCCATTAGCATTTGCTTCGGAGCTGGGAGAGAGGGCCATTGTTGTTGCGGACCCTCCGGTTGCTTTACATTTTGCGCGTGACGATACGTTTCCTGGATTTGAAGGCCAGCGATCGCAACAAACACGCCCAGTCCCTTTGCCACTGCGCGTTGATACGATGGCACTGGGATGCTTTTTCGAATCACATCGACGGTTGACTCGATAACTTGGCAAATGGAATCGTTCTCGAGCGCTCCGGACACCGCAACGAGGTTACGCAGCGCGCTCAGCGCATTTGGCTGCTTGCGAACTGGATCGAGGCCTGGGAGACTCTCGCACAAGGCTTCGACTACGCCCTGATCGATCACCTTCAGCACAAGCTCGGTGTCCTTCGACAAACTTTTGATCACCCACACTGTGTCATACCGCAACTCGCCCCCCATCTTTATACTGGCGGTGTTTCTCGGGCTTGACAAAGGCTGTGTGACAACGGTAAGGTACTCTTTCAGCTTGGGCACGAGGTGCGACGACACCACTCGACGGCATACCATCTTGCTCTTGTCGCACATTTCAGCAAGAAGCCGCATGACACACGACGCCGTTCGGATTGAGGCGTCAGTATGCTGGTCTTCGTCCGTCGAAGATGCCGACGAAAAGAGGATCTGTGCGAGTACGGGCACTGTCGCATGCCGCACGAGCGCGTCGAGGCACATGGAGAAGTCACATAGGTATCGCAACGCCTCTAGTGACGCCAGCACAACTGCGTGGTGAACAGACTCAAGCGACTCGATCAGGATGCTGACATTATCCTGAGACAGAAGGGCAGCACGAAGGTATTCTTGTGATGCGATGCGGGAGATAAGCAGTGCCGCGTGCTCTTGTGTGTTTTCGTGACGGTTGTGGGCTGCCAGCGCGCCTAACGAGCCGCCTGCAGTACCAATAGGTGCGACGCGGGAGCTGTGTAACGAAGAAGCTCCACCGCTCTTCCCTGTGTGCGGCTCCAGGCCTGTCGAGAGCGCTCTAAACAGGAACGAGGCTGTCCCAGGAGCGGCGCCAACCTTCATAAGCACCTCGTCGTGAGTACGCGCGGAACGCGACAGGCACTTGAGACTCTCTGTTTGGCAATACGCCAGCCCACGCTTGGACGCCCGCCAATTGTCCGGAGGGTATCGGGATGATAGCGTTATCGGACTCCCCGGAGTTGATCGCGAACTGCTTATTCCACAGCCGCATTCTTGGAGGAGAATCTGGATCCCATCCATGTTGAAAAGCACCGTGATGGCCGGATCCAGCTGCGTTAGCACGCCCAACAGATCGTAACTGCATTTGGTTTGAAGCTCGGTGGCATTGGGGCGATGCAGATTGTCCAGAACTTGCTCAATCGCGTGCTCAAAGGCAGCACTTCCAGCTCGACCTTGCTCTCCCAGTCGCTTCATAATAGTTAGTACATACAGAAGCAGTCGATCGCGAACTTGAGTCGACATCTTTGCCACATTCTCGTAAACAAACGCCAGCAAAGACAAGAGGAGCTCGTCCAGCAGCTCCGTTCGGCCGGGAGAATGACTTACCACCCGTTCTATAACGTTCATCCACACACTGATTGCCTCCGAGCTGTGACGGTCCACTAGCCACGACGCAATGAATGGGAAGAACGAACGCAGCTTGCTGGAGTAATCGTAGATGTCAGCGAAGCACCGCGCGCTACTGTGCATCATCCAATCGAGCAGCTTCAGCACTCGCTTCACAAGCGTAGAAACCGTATCATTTGCAGTCTCATCCTCTGGTCGCGCTACCGTTGCGAATACGCAATGGAGGGTCTGGAGGTCGAGGTCGCTCAGTGGATCCGACGTTGGAGACACCGTGCGGAGTAAGTCGCTGTCAATCTGGCTCCGAATAGGGTCAATGATGGTCCGCAATGCATCAGCAATGCTCGATAGCTCGAAGAGTGTGCTTTCTTGATAACCATTGATGGTTTGGCCGTGAATCCTTGCGAAGACGACACCAAGGAGCACACTCAGACCCCATTTCTTGAGGTACAGCTCTGGGAATTTGCGAGCTGCTGTTAAGCGTTGGAGCACAGCCAGGTAGGCAAGAGCCATATCCTTTGTGGCAGATGTAGGCGGGCCTTCAGCCACAGTATCGCTTGCCTCACTTGCAGAGTTGAGCGTCGCGGTTACCACCATTGTCACACTTGACGTCAAAAGTCTCATGATGACAACGATAGCGTACTCTAGTGTCTCATCATCGGTGACCGAGTAGAGCTGCAGGAAGTTCTCGATGTACTTGATCTGCTCAAGACGCTGTGCGTCGTTGTCCGCGTCCGATAACCGGGTCAATGCCTTCTTGAGCTCATCATTCAGATCAGTGTTGTACCCTAGAAGACCCAGAATAGTTACGGGGAGTGCCTTGTCGCTTGCAGCGATGAACTCGTTCGTCTCGATAGCATCGCGGACTTTGGCGCTCTTCAACTCCTCCAAGAACTGCCCAGAACTTACAAGAAGCAGCAAAAGCTGGAGCAGCAAGTGGCGCGACCGATCCATTGCATGATCAGCAATGTAAAACACTTGCAGCAGCTTCGCCAATAGCTCGGCTGTGAATGCATTCGTGTCGCACCCAGACAGTATAATGCCGTCTCCCCACGAGCTGCTCGCATCCAAAAGCGCCTGGAGCGCGCTCTCAATGAGTCCCGCAGTCGCAACCGCGACTTGGGCCGGGATGTAGACCCACAGAGTGGAAATGCATACACTGCATAATCGGCTTCGCATCCCCAAGACCGTCTTCGCTGTTGCTTGCGCTTCGGTGTCAGTTGAAGCAGGAGTGTTTTCATCACAGCCAAAGATAGCTGTCATGGTTGTCACCATCCGACAAATATTCACGACAGCCTCGTCTCGTGCGGACGCGGTGTCGCTCGACTTATTAAACCTGTCGATGGCGTTGGCCTGGAGCCAGGCAAACCAATCCAGCACGAGACACATCCACCACGTCGGTGCAGACATGCACTCCTCCAGCGTACGCTTTACAATGCTATCAACTGGACTAACACAGTCAACGACGAGGTTCCACAGAAGAATGTTTTCAGGCTGGCGAGGAGCCTTCGAAGGGCTGTAGACTCCGCTTCGAGCAGTCGTAGCACATATACGAGCGTGCATATATCCGAGCTGTCGAATTAGCACGCGAAGCGCTGCTGCATTGTTATCTGCACGAACGATGTCGCGGATACTCGATCGAAGCGATGCTGCACTTGCCTCACCGGTCGTGTAGCCATAGGCAAAGCACAGGTACGCGCAAAGTGTGTTCTCCAGCAAATCCTCGTTTGCAGACGCTACGTTCGACTCGGCTACTGTAGAGCCATCGCCCGCTGCAGTAGTCGCACGCGCGAAAGATCCCAACAATGCCACCAACTTATGCAGGAACCGCTGACTGACTAGGATTTCACGTGCGATGGCTTCATGAAAAACGAGCACCAGAGCAGGCGCCAAGACGCGTTGCTCGACCGGCTCGGACTGCTGGGCAAAGACGATCACGAGCTGTTCGAGGATCTGGCATCCGACGATGGATGGACGGATCTTAGCCTCGTCATCGAACGCGGACACGAGGATGCGCTCGGCAAGCACGCGGTGCTGCTGCGATGCACTGATGAGGAGGATGTTTAGCAGGTCCACAAGCATATCAGCCGACAAGAAAAAGTAGCTTCTTCGCCCGAACGCCCCGCTCAAGATCTTGAGCGCTGTGAGCTGTCGCTTCGGCTGCTCGTGATTCTTCAGTAACGCCCCAAATAGTGACGAGAGCGAGGACAAACCCTCCAAGTCCCACGCGACTTGTAGCGTGCTCACGTCGCTGAGTAGATTTGCCAGTAGCTTCACTCCGAGGAAAGAGGTTGTGGAGTTGTCATTGTTTACTGCTTGTCTCGTGTCATCTGTGTGGATACGTGCGACCGCACCACACACGTACGAAATGACGGCGGGTGATGCACTCTTTGCAATTGCCATGCACCCAGCACTCAGCTTGCTCAATGTGTACATCGTTATGAGAGCGTCCATGACGACGGACAGCTCGTCTTCATCTGGAAGCAGCAGTTTCTCGAGAAACGAAATGAGTGCCGAGTTCTTGCGAAGTTCGTTGCGGACGTCCCCATTTGCCCTGCTCAACACTCTGATCCCAGCCAACGCGAGCTTCTCGGACGCAAACAACTCAGTCTGACCACGTGGCACACTAGGTGCCCGTCCATGTAGCACACACTTGGCAAAGTGGGCGGGTAGTTTTGCTGCAACCAGCGCGGAAGCAGCAGCTGCCGATTTGGCGGCCGCCAGAGCTAGATTAGCGAGGATCTCCATTGTTACGACACGGTTCTCGTCGCCCTTGACAGAAAGCTGTCCCGCACTCAACTCCAATACGCTTGAGTGACCACCTGCTTCTATGATACGCTGCGGTCCACTCGGTGATCGTGATAGGTCCGCCAGTATGTTGCAGCTCATGCCCAGTCGCTCGTCTGCAGATAGTAGAACACCCTTGCGCGCATTGACGAACTCCACAATACGCTCGACGCCTCCATGGACTCCAAGAAACAACGCTTGCACCTCCGTATCGTTGCTCATGCTAGAGAGTAACTTCAGCGCAAGACACTGAAGCTCCCGCGCCGTTGCACTACATAATGCACGTGTGAGAGACGCAATGCCATCTTCGACAACGATCGAGATCTGGACATCCTTCTCGACTGATGCGAGTAGCAGTAAATCCGCAGCAGCGGTCGCGACCTCTTCGTTCTCAGCATTGACCAATGTTAGCACTGATGGTGTATTATGACCATCGTTGAGTAGCGTTTTGTGCGGCTCAGCAGCAAGGTACACATGAAGAATCTTCAGTATCATCCGTACCGACTGTGGCTTCATGTGCTCGACTCCTACCCACCGACTAAGCGGAAGCAGTTGCCGCAGTAGCACCTCCTCGCCAGCTCTCAAGAGCGAAGACATATTGGCAGTACTATCGCAGTCCGATCTGCAGATGATGTTGTAGAGAATTGTTAGGACCAACAGCACCGACTCCGAGCAGAGTCTTGCCAACGCCAACTTGACAGAGTCGCGGTCGCTTGAACTCGTGTTCAGAAGTAGGCACAATCGAGGCATCAGTTCCAGGAACCGAGCATGACTAGCGGGGCATGCCGAAATCCGAACCAGCACCTGCAGCGGCAGTTCGGGCATGTCATTCCGCTCGACGACCTTGAACAACTTCGGGACAACTTGGGCAATATCATAGTTAACAAAGATCTGCTCATTCGCGGCAATGAGTGCGTGCAGGATGAAGCAGCAGTCGTCAGTGATGCGGCGCTCGTTAGCGTCGCGGCTGCTCCAGGATGAGCTGGTGTCTACCAAGTTGGAGATAATGTTCACACCATCGATGCTGCAGAGCCCTGGTAACGTAGGCATATCGCGTGCCATACGCACCAGTAACGGCGTGATTTGCGCCCGCAGCCCGCTTTTTTCGGACTGCAGCAGGCTTTTCAGCTGCGTGATGCACTCGTCCGATGAAAACAAGAGGCTGTTCTCGCTGGAGAAAGTTGTCAAGTGGTTCATGCACGTCAGCGTCTCGCCCAATATCGAGCTGTCGCGGAGATGCAGTAGATTCTCGATCACGGATGGGACGTGCAATTGAAGGATGCGCGTAGTGTATCGCTCGGAGAACTCGGTGAGATGGTTGAGCACTCGTAGGACGTGATAAAGTACTGCGAACTGGTGCTTCCAATCCATTTGAGTTTGGTATTCCTGGCTGGACTGTTCTTGAAGTCCAGTCTCTCGACGAAGTATCAGCATACTATCGGGGCGGCTTGGCAACTTCTTCGTGCCGAAGAAGAGCAGCGTGCTGGCGACGGTGTCGATGAGTCGAGATCGGGCGACCGGTCCCTTGAAGTCAGGCTCGACACTCGGGTGAGTGGTCAAAACACCAAGCGTCATGAACGCGTCCAGGATCGATGCAGTCGGGCATGTACCAGGGTCTTGAACGTAAACATGCATCCACTCCATCAAATGATTGAGGATGATACTCCAGCGCTCCTTACCGCTTCCCTCGCCAGCAGCACACGTAGGAATTACAATCGCCAGCAGCTTCAGCGCTGGCAAGCGAATATCCGACTCGACAGCCTCAAGTTGATTGGCTAGCGCAGTACAGATCGACGGTTTCTGGACGAATGCGGATGGCAAGGAATCATGGACTTGAACCACCACCATCAAGATTCCTAAGACATGACCAACAACTGCTGGTGGCATAGATAGACGCTCTTGCGCGGAGAAGCCGCAGTTCAGCAGGATGTCAATGCCGCCAGAGAAGTCGACAATCGACCGACAGACTCGAGAAGCAAGTGGTGGTGTCGTCTCAGAAGGCGACTTGACTAACATGGCCAGCGTCCAAACGCACAGCGAAATGGACTCCACCGTCGCTGCTTCGTCCCGCTCAAAGTCGCAGAACGATATGATCTTCTCAATGACTGCTGACTTAAGATCGAGTTTGTCTGCGTGCCCAAAGTAGGTCATGTAACCAATCATCTCTGTCGCAAAGAGCTGGATGTCGCGCTGCTCGCCAGTTCCCGGAAGCAGCAATAGCTGGTGAACCTGCGATAAGTTTGGCAGTGTAGCGAGCACCTGAGCCACATCCGCCTCTGTTGAGATGCACTCGAGCGCATTAATGGCATAGCGCAGCCTCTTGTCGTTGATTGTCTGGTCTAGCTTTGGCGATGGCAACAAGCAGTCGATGAGGAAGACCAAGCCTTGAGTGCCACCTGAAA
The DNA here is from genome assembly GCA_023338025.1 of Phytopythium oedochilum. Lineage (NCBI taxonomy): Eukaryota > Oomycota > Peronosporomycetes > Pythiales > Pythiaceae > Phytopythium > Phytopythium oedochilum. Next base: position 14,817 of record JAADXX010000314.1, on the reverse strand, counting down.
CCACATGTCGCCGACTCGATTGCGACATTTCCACCATATCCACCAACACCTGCAGACTTAGCAACAGCAGGTGTGGGTGCTCTCGGTGTTGGATCATGAACTTGACAAGCGGAGACACGGTATCCTCCTTATCGTAGAACCTAGAGGCGGCTGGAATCGGCGAGATGTAGCTGAGCGTCTCAATCAATTCTTCACGGACATCGGCTGACAAGAACGGCACACTCACTGCAAGCATCACTAGCGAAATCCCTTCAGCTTCGACGAAGACTAAGCGGTTCTGGAATTGCCCTCTCGCCATCCCCAAGAGTGACGCGGCGAGCGGTTTGATGAACGCTTTGGGTGAGACAATGCGCTCTGCAAAGGCGATATCTTCCACCGTGGTGTTGTCGTCAGCATCTCCTTGGTTGAGTTCCGCAGCTCGATACCAAATAGCTAGATATTTCAGGAAGAGCTCGACGGCGCCCTCTTGGAACATGATGTGCTCGTCATCGGCGTTTGCAGTCAACAGGTGCAAGATCGCCAAGCAGTCGCAGGCTAGTAGCGAGAGACGACCCACGGTCCCATCTTCAGCATGATGTTTGACTTTGCTGTGTTCTACTTGCAGCAGACTCACTAGTAGCCGGCTGATTTCCAGAGCGGAGAGCTGGCGGAGCGCGCGCTCTTCCAGGAACTTGCACATGTGCTTGGTCACCTGCATGGCGTTCAAGTTCATTTCCAGATGCTTGGCATGTCCATTATGCTCAACAGTTGTGTCCACATCCCCCTTCAATGATGTTCCATCCTCTTGCTCGATGACAGAGGGGGAGAACGATGAGAAATACTGCGGGAGAGCGGCGTACACGTGCTTCTCATGAAGAATCAACGCGATCTTACGTGACCCACCGAGTATGGCTAAGGTTGCCAGTATTGTGTGCGCATTTGGAGGGCATTCTGGGATTCGGAGCAAGTCTTCTCGCTGCTCGCACTCCACCTCAAGCTCGGCGATCATTTGCGCGAGTGACTCCCCACTGTCTTCTAGCGCGATGGTGGTCTTGTGTTCTTCGACGCTTGCGATGTGCCTGAAAATAAGCAATACGTTGCGTACTGTCTTTGGACTCGCATCTCGATCCGTGTAGATACCTCTCAGGAGCATGACTGTCTTCTTGGGCATGAAGAACTTGAGCGAATCCTCCAGCAGCATCGCTAGCAGCAAGCGACTCACATTTTTTGCCAGCACGGTCCGGTGCAGCTGCAGAACCTGCGTAAGTACGTCTGCGATCACTTCCTCGGACTTGATCACTTGGCGCACTTTGGCGAACTGCACCAAGGTGCCTAGCAAGCGAATGGTTCTATCAAGCAGTGAAGGATGCGCCATGTTGGCCTGTCGGTGCAGTGTGCCCTGGATCAACGTGGCTAAAATATCGAGGTTCAGCATCTTGACGTGATTGTCGCTAAAATAGCAGAGCTTGGCCAGCGCGTACATTGCCGCCTCGATGATGTGCATGCTGGGTGCGTTCAGTAGCTGGATTAGCGTGGGGAGAACGCCGCGGCGGGTAGCAGTCTCTTGGTTCTCCGGGTGCTTCTTGCACCAACACGCGAGCGTGTAGCATGCGCACCGCTTGACTAGCTCGCTGTTGTGGTGCAATGTCTGGCAGATGACCTTGATAGCCACCTTCTCCACCAGTTGTCGTCGGTGGAACTCCTCGGCACAATTGCTCAAGATCAGGAGCGTCTGCTCCAATACTGCTGTCTGCCTGCTTGGGAACGAGCTGAAGTCCAGCACCTCGCCCTGCTGCTCGTCCTCTTCGTTCATCTCGTCCGTCTTCCTGTACGAGTACATCGATGCGCGATCGCCTTCGCCTGCTTGCGGGTCCAGAATTTCCAAGAGCGTGTCTTCTGCTTCGCTGTAGTTGGTCTCTCCCTCGTCCTGGAACCGAGTCGAATGAGGAAACCTAGCGTTATTACCACTATCGCCCTTTGATGGACTCTTTGCAAGTCGAAGCATGCGCGACTCATTCCAGGATAAGTAGTCCTTGGATGTGGTGGACGCCGCCGCAAGCTTTAGCAGAAGAATGAGCGACGACGAGTGCTGTGCGATCAGCGACGCGTTTGCAGACGAAAACGATAGGTTCCCCAGGCACGTAATGGACAGCTCCACGATAATGAGGTCGTCCGAGACGAGGCACGCAGTGAGCGCGTCGATGCACTCTTTAATGCCGAAGCGAAGCTTGTTGAAGGACTCCTTCGTGAGATTCAGGATGGTGCACAGCGCCGCCTTGCGAATCTTGGCGTTTACGTGCTCGAGCATCCGCACGACCATCACGATGTCAATAAACTTTGAGATCTCTAGTGTCTGGTCGGGTAGCACTGATAGCTCGCCAAGGATTAGCATGGCTGATTCGACGATCTTTCCGTTCGCGGCCTTCATGAGCGCGCAGATCTCCGGAACGACGGCAGCCTCGCATTGCAACATGAACTTCTTGTTGGAGTCATTGCCCTCGATAAGTACGGCGACGGCGGCGACGGCATTCTTGCGTATCGCAAGCTCGTCGTGGTGAAGAAGCGAGAGCAACTTGTCAAAGCACACCTTGGATCCAAACTTGACCTTGTTGCCAGCGTGGCTGCCTAGTTTCGAAATGGCGTTGAGCACATTCTCGAGAACGTTGAGCTGCTTGGACGACAGGCGGTCTGTGAGAGGAGAAATCACCCCCGACGCTCCGAGTTTGATCTTGTTGTCGACGTTGCGCGTCGTCAAGTTGGCCACGAGCAATGCTGTGTAGCGATGAAGATCATGCATGTTGGACTGGAGACCTGCAACAATTGCGCTGACAAGTCCCTCCCCGCCGTCTTTGACCATCCGACTGCGGTTGTCGGGTAGCACCGCCAAGTAAGCCATGAGCTGCGCCGTGCTGATTTGTGCGCGCTGATAGTGGCCTATCCTTTGACTGTCCTGGTTGCTTTGCGGCTTGATGCTTGCTTGAAGTAGCTGCGTCAGCATTGAGACCAAACCATAGTCTACCAGGCGCTTCTGGTTTATCGAGCTGCCATGTACGACCATAGCAAGTGCGTGGCTCCACACTGCCGTCAGTCTTTTGCTGCTAGACGAGTCAACCAGGGCGAGCAGTTTGTCCGAGTTCTCAGACTCCACGACCTCGCGTTTGCATGTCTTGCCGGCCACTGTCGTACTCGCACACAACGCCCCAATCGCTTCGAGTCCTTTGACCTGAAGACGCAGTAGAGTGCCGTCGCTATCATCATCAGTGGTGGTTACCAATGCGACCAAGAAGTTGCTGGCACCCAGAGTCTGAAATTGCTTGCGGTTTCCATCGTGCTGGGCGACGAGGTTACGAATTAGTGCGCAGGCCCGGTGCTTGGTGTCCATCTCAACGCGTTTCTGGAGCGCCCGCATCACGACGGACGCGCCACTTGTGGCGAAGACAAAGCCCTTGACTGGATCTTCCTGCGAGAGTCGTTGTAGGAGGTGCAGACTCACAAGTGCAACGTCCTCGCGGGCCGAGTCCACGTTTCGCAGGGCAAAGTCAACTACTTTCGCAGTCGCAACCAGACGTCGACATGGCGATTCGCGTCCACTACACATCCAGGCAAGAGTTTCCAGGCTCTCCTTGAGGACATCGGCGCTCAGCGAAGTTACGGGCGAGTGCAATAAACCCAAGAGCGCCTCCAAGATCCTACAGTCGATGAGCATTTGCTGGATGATCAGATCCTTCTTGGCAACGATGGCGAGGAATCGCAGCGAGTAGATCTTGGAGACCACTCGCGCCGGTCTCGGATCGCGGTCACGTACGATTTGCAGGATGACATCAAGTACTGTTGCCACTATCAAGAGCTTCCGGAGCGCTGGAGACATGGCGATCTCGGTCACCGACAAGATAGACATCCTGACGATGGATTCGCACGGATGCATGAACGCGTCCACGATACAAAAGAACCGCGGCGAAGTTACAAGCGCCTGTTTAGCCTCTTCACTCTGGACAGCGCGATGTACCGTGCGAAGCACCCAGAAAAGCTGTTTGGTGCGGCGATCAACGGGCTTCCCACGAATTGAAGTATCTTGGACAGGTGCGGTGCCCCCTTTCGATGCTAAAAGGCAGGTATTGAGCAGTAGTAACACTCCGTCAACCGCATCGGGAGACTTTGCAAACGTGTGCCGCTTGTCTTCGTACTGCACGAGGTTCCCCCAGACCCGGCACGCAGCTAGTGCCACATCTCGGGCTGTGGTCACAGAGTCAGCAACACCAATGTCGTAAGCAGCCCCAATGGACACAAGACGGGATAAATGGCGAAGTGTGGGCGGAGCAGGCATGTCGATTCCGTTCAAGCGCTTGAACATACGTCGGAGGACCGTCGCGGCGGTGATTTGCACAAAGGCACCTGCTGAAGCCTGTAGCAGGTTTGCCACCCGGTCAGGGCCGAGCTCAAAGAGCGCCAAGATCGCGGTCTGGTTCTTGTCTTCAGTCAAATGACCGAGGAAGGCAACAATTTGCGAGTGGAACACGGCGTGGTGCACTCTCGCAGCCACTGCGAGGGCACTGTCGATCAGATCTCGAGTACTTAGTCGAGACTTCAGTACCGGCGAGTTTAAGACGAAGAGGCTGAGCAAGTCAGCGAGCCCCAGCAAGTTTTCTGGTTGATGCTCTTGAAAAACGATGGTAATCGCGTTCAGCGCATCATCTGTTTGCTCGACCAGTTTGCAGAACACGATTCCGGTATCAGTCGCACGTAGACTTGGCGCTTGAGAGTTTTTATCGATCGTATCTCCGGAAGACACACCGTCGGTGCAACTCTCGATCATCAGCATTAGCACACAGCCGAGAAGCTCCGAACTGGTGGATCTGAGGTAAAAGATCAGCTGACTAACCCCCTCTAACGTACAGACCTGGCGCTTCACACTGTCAGCGGAGCTCACGGTAGCGAGAAGCTTGAGTGCGTAGGAGGAGGACACCTGTTGGTGAGGTCCGATTGCCATCTCGTACGCAAGTCTGACAGCGCTGGAACCGAGCAATACGCTGCAGAGACGAAGTAGGTCCCCGTGAAGAGAGTCTGCGCATTTTAAGGCTGGGTAGACTCGCTTTCCAGAAGCGAGTACCGCTGCCTCCACAGTCATGGCTCCTAGCGCGAAGACAGAGCATCGAGTAATGGCGTCGGCGTCGGAAGGGGATGGCATCAGTGAAGCTGAAGTTGCCTGCGGTGTTGTGATGAGCTGGATGAGGTTTTGAGGCGCCTCAACAACGAACAGCGAGTGCTTAACGCGATCGTTGCCGTGAATTGCGACGACACCGAGCGCGAACGCTGCCGAACATAGAACATCGTTGGACCCGCCGACAAGCAGTTTGGACAGGATCGACAGGTTCTGCTCCGTACAGATCGCGGAGTGAAAGGTGGTCGACTTGGCGAGGCTTGCGCAAAAGAAGCCCATCGCTCGCGCTGCTTTGGAGCGCTTGGCAGCACCACGCAGTGTCTCGAGCATGCGCGTGGTCGCTGATAGTGTTAGCTCCCGCGGGAACTGCGCGTCACTCTCGTTCGCGATAAGCGAGAGCGTGAAAATGACGGCGTCGACGTTTCGGTTGGCTTGTGTCATGACCTTCAGGAAGAGTTCGATGCATCCGAGCCGCAGGATCTCCGCCAGGTTCTTCTCTGTCGCACAGTAGCAGGAAGTGGTCAGACACGTTGATCTAGTTGTACATCTGTCATTCATGGCACCTCATCCACACCATTGGGCAGGGACTGGCCAATGCAAAGCACAGCAGCGCGTGCAATGTCCAAGTTCTTGGAGTCGACGAGCGACGCGAGCACGGGGAGCATGCCGCATTCGTTCACCGCGTCCTTCACTCGATCTGCGCGTGCAAATGCAGGTCTTAGGATAAACCTGGTTGCGAATACACAAGTACACGAAAAAGTACCCAGTCGCAATGTCATGGACAGTATCTTGAGTGACAGCTTGACCAGCTCCTCCGAATCGCTGCGCGCCAGGTTGTAAATGTATCGGATAAGCCCTGCGTCGCAGAACCGCTCGATCATCTTGGCTGCCCGTGTCGATGCATTGGCGTGAGAAGCGGCTCCAGAGCGCGAGCATCCAAGAGCAGATACCAACCGCTGGCTCCACAGAGCGAGTACACCACTTCGAGCGCAAGGTAGACCGCAATTCGCTCGCCCTTCTGAGTCAGGAGCCCCATGACCTTGTCCATTCCGCCAACGAGATAAAAGATCTCCACCGCTGAGTCTGTGCGGGCAAAGTCAGTCCTTCCAACAAGTTGGTAGTCTACTCCAAGTAACGTACCTTTGGCCAGCACCTTGGCAAGCAACGCGAGTGCGGAACTCTGGACCACGCTCTCTGCGCTGTCGATGAAGGCCACGAGGGGTGAGACCCACGAGTCGCTCAACATGGTCGGGAGGAGCTCGAAAGCCTCCTGTATGGTCTGAAAGAGCCGCCCGGCGGTGTCAAAGCGCGCAGAAGATTGGCTATCAGAGTATCGAAGATTGTGTTACCAGCTTCTTCAAGGGATCAATGGCCATCCGCTCGATGCGCTGGGAGCTTCGGGATGAAGCAGTCGGGCCCTCTCCGCTCTGCTTCCCGTCTAGAACTGGCGCCCATGGAGGAGCCACGCGCCAGAGCTTGCGCTCAAACTGCCAAATGTAGCGCGCGATGTCCATTTGGTCGCCATCCCACGGCGCATCAGCGTCGAAGAACGCGGCGCGGTCCTGCGAGTGGGAGGCACCCATGGCTTCTAGGCGCGCGGTAGTCGCTGATGACTGCGGACCGCACCGAGAAGGCGCGGACTGTTCATGAACGGACGCAACGCAAACCGCTAAGAGGCTCGCGGTAAAATTAAAACCCCAACGATGCCTGCTCCTTGGTGATGGCAGCAAACCGCGGGAGTGTCGTCAATCGGTCTTTCAACGCCCAGACCGAAGCGCATTGTCATCATTCAATGCGACCCAATGTCAACGGATCTTGGACGCCAGCTTCCGTGTATCTCGCCTCGATCTGTGCACCGGCGCCTCCGGGCAAGAACGCAGAGACCTGCTGGTCTTATGACGTGTTTGCTAAAAGTTTTGACCTCGCTTCGGCTCGGGATCCCGCGCGGCTAGCCCTATTGATAGCACTTGGTGGAGCCACATCGCCTGCCAATGCAGTCACAACCAATTTGCTCCACAAGAGTGCACAAGCTCACTCTAGAATTGGCAGGCGCCACGCGAAACGATGCGGCCGCCGTCGCCGCGCGTCTCGTGCGGAGTGGAGGAGCTCCCAACACTTCCACAGACGGAGATCATGATGTTCGAAGCCGACGGAGGCGCGGCACCTCGTGTAAGGACTGCGTCGATGCGCCAAGCGCCGAGGATGGTGTCCATGAACCGCCTGCCCGCCCCCCAGGCGACGGTGGTACCCGTCCAACGCTCGACAGGCAGCTTCCGGACCGGCACGCAGTCGTACATGCGGCGACGCCTGGACTACATGAACCGCCCTGAGGACGACTCGGATGTGCCCGAGGCGTTTCGCGAGCCCAAGTTCCAGCCCGGGTCGATCTCGGCTCTGCCTCTCGTGGTGCAGGTCGGCTTCCGGCGTAAAATGCTGTCCGTGTTCGCACTGCAGCTGCTACTGCTGACGGGCTTGATGGGGCTCCTGACGTACGAGCCAACGCTGCGAAAGCTGATCGAGGACGCGTTCGACGGACAGCCGCTTCTGGTTATTGCGCCGCTTATCATCATGATCGCAACGCTCGCGTGCGTGTACCTAGCGCGTGCCCACTTCCCGCTCAACTGGATCTTGGTGTTGCTCTTCAGCGGAGTCCTGTCCGTCTTCCTCGCCGGCCTGCAGGTCTGGATCACCACGAACGCCGCGCTCTACTGCTGCGGCTTCACCTTCCTCAACGTGTGCATCATGGTGCCGCTCTCGGGGCTCACGTACCAGCGCCGCGTGCGCGCACCCGAGACGATCGGCGGAGCGTCGCGCCGCGACTCGCGCGTGGTCGTGAACGGCGGCGACCAGCTGCCGACAGAGACGGCCCTGCGCTCCTCGGCGTTCGCCGGCGCCGTGGGTTTTCTCGTGACAGCCGCAGTCGCCGGCGCGATCTTCGGCGCGGTCGGCAGCGACTTCGTGACACCCGAGACGTTCGGCTACTCGATGCTCTTCGAGCTCGTGCTGATGACGTGGTTCTCGTACGACGCCAACTCCATGTGCAACGTCATGACGCCGGACGAGTACATGAACGGCGTCGTGTACTTCTACATGGACCTGCTCGCGCTCGTGGCGCTCACGCTCGTGTTCGGCGGCGTCATGATCGCGTGCACGGCGCTCGGCCCGGGCGCCGGCATCGGCTACTGCGACTTCTACGGCTGCTGCCTGCTGCGCAACCGGCGTGCGGACGACGAGCCCGACGTCGAGAACGTCGAGCGCGGCCAGCAGCCGGCCGGCGCGGCCGTCGTCGTGCCTCATACCGGCGATGACCACCAGTGGTGAAGGACCTGCTGCATGAGCCCCGAGCACTTTAGTGTTGCTTTTGACCGCTTCAACGTGGTCCGGTATTACACTCCTTGACACTTTGCTGTTGCTGGTGCAGTGGCATCACGAACCGCCAAGCGTGGTCGATCGTTCAGAGCGACCAGTGCGCTCACCGTCAATGCGTTGACGCACTCCGTCACTGCGTTAACGCCCTCCATTCCGCGCGAACGTGACGGTGATGATCGCCGCCATGTCATCTCACAAAATCGCGCCGCCCGATTGGCTCAGAACTTCGAACCCCGACCAGATCGAAGGGCAGGTGCCATCCTAAAGCAATGTGGACAACATCAAGTAGCGACAAAACAGAACCATTTTAGCGAATCATACGTATCGGATCCTGTTCTTTACACAAAACAAATGAATTTTTAATGGAACGAACCCATCAAACAGAATAAACCTTTCTTATAGAATGCAATTGTGACCAATCCATTTCATCGGGTCATGAAATTGGCACCAATTGGCAAACAATAGTGTTCAAAACATGAATTGAGGAGCGCACCACACAAAGTGTTTGCCACGTTGCCCGTCGTCCGCCGGCACTTCCGCGACCGACGCGCCTTCCCCCTTTTCCGCCCGCCGACGACGCGCGGGGCGATCGATCGCGTGCTCGTGCGGCGGCTTCAAGCATCCGCAGGCGCCGGGCGGCTGATCACCTTTGGCTCGCCTCTTGGCGCAGGCTCTCGCCGTAGTAGGTAGGCGCGCCGCCTGGTCTATCCCCTCGGTCATCCCGACAAGCGCGCCGTCGACCGGGAAGTGGGACCTCTACGCTCGCTAAACGACTCGCGAGCGGCTGAGAGAGCGTGAGCTTACGCTGCGATAGCCAGAGACACAGGTGTGAGTAGCGGGTGGGTGAGGCGACCGAGCGAGCGAGCACGAGCAAGCGTTGCCGGTCGGCTCTGATCTCATTCCCCCCCTTCCGTTCGTCCACGGGCTCATATTCGAGTTGTTCGCGCGCCGCTGGACGCGCACCGACCGCCACCGGAGGGAGAAGAGAGAGAAGGAGGGCAGAGCCATGGCCGAGGTCTCGGAGGAGCTGCAGCGACAGCTGCAGGCGCTGGGCATCAACCCGTCGGACGACGTCTTCCGCACGGGCACGGAGCAGTTCGACCACAACGGGCTGAGCTCGCCGATCCCGCAGGAGGTGCACTTTTTGAACGCGGAACTGCGCCGGTGCCCCGTCGAGGGCGTCGGGGTCGTGCTGTGCCTCTTCTCGGGCGCCGGCTTCGTCTACGAGTTCGTGCGCACGCTGCGCAAGTGCATCTACGGCAAGGTCAAGCACGCCGTGCGTCTGCAGCTGACCCCGAACGGCACCTTCGTGCGCACCAACTTTGAAGTAGCGATTAAGGTCATGAGCAAGGTGAATCACGCGCGCGCTGTGGGGTGTCGTGGTGATCGGGACTCCGGGGCTGATGATCATCATGATGCGCGTGGCGACAGGCGATCATAGAGGAGGGGAATCTGCAGGAGAACCCTCTCGTGGAGCTGGCCGCGCAGCAGTACCTGTCGCAGCCCGGGCATGAGAACGTGCTCATGCTGGTGCGTCGATGTTGGTTGCCCTCTATTACTCGTTGCGTGGTGTGTTGACTGACGCTCCCTCGTTCGTGTGCTTGATGACTCCGGACGCGCAGGTCGAGTGCTTACACGATGCAGACTTTATTTACGCCGTGCTGCCCTTCTGCAACGGGGGCGAGCTCTTCTCCGTGGTCGAGAGCGGTGGCGCCATGGATGAGCGTGAGTGCCGCCACTGGTTCACGCAGGTTATCGCCGGGCTATCGTACCTCCAGAGCCGATACATCTGCCACCGCGACATGTCGCTCGAGAATGTGCTACTAGACGGAGACATATCCAAGGTGCGTTGCGTTGGTCCTCTGGATGTTCCAACCCCTGTGTTCTGACTCGTCGGTTGATGTCGTAGATCATCGACTTTGGCTTGACGATCGGGATTCCGGTCGACTCGCACGGCATGACGTATCAGCTGCCGCCCGCTGGCGCCGTCGGCAAGATCTTCTACATGCCGCCTGAGGTGCGTGAGCTCCGGGTTTCGGTTGACTGGTGTATTTGGAGGCTGACATATCGTCGGCGTGCGCTCGTTTGGCAGATCTACCGCAACCAGGTGCCGTTCAACGGGTTCTCCGCCGATATCTGGTCGACGGGCGTCATGCTGTTCATCATGGTGACTGGCGCCCCGCCGTTCGAGCGGCCCGATGACGCCGACCCACGCTTCCAGATGATCGCGCGCGGCCGCCTGAGCGACATGCTCGACTCGTGGGGCATGTACCACATTTCGGCGAGCGTGCGCGACCTGCTGACCAAGATGCTGGTGGTCGACGAGCCGTCTCGCCGCCTGACAGTGGAAGAAATCGCCATGCACCCGTGGATCCGCGGGGGCTAGCCTTCCAGGGCAGCACGAATCCCTCAAGTTCACGCGAATAAATGACCCCTAACTACGTCCTTGGCGCGTCAGTGGTGCTGTCGTTGGTGGTGAATGCGTTATCCCCAATCTGCTCGGTAGTGCGCGAACAGCTCCGGCGGTGGCGGGATCATCGAAGGCGGCAGCTGCTGGAGGTCGATCGTCGTGGGTAGAGGCGATGGCGCTTGCGGTTCTGGCGAAGGCGCAACGGCGACCCACTCGGAGGTAGCGCCGCTGTTTGCAGACCGTTGGGCTTGGTCTGGGCGTTGATCATTAGGATTCCTGCTCATGACAACCACCGGCTCCACTCGGCGCGCACCTTGGAAGCTGTCGTACCAGAGTTTGACGTTCGCCTTGTGCGCGCGGCCGTTGTTGTGGCGCCGCCGCGCGTCCGGCGCGTCCTCGAAGCTCTTGTTGCAGTACTCGCACGTGAACCGCGCGCGGCCCATGCTCGCTCGGCGCGTCTCTCGAAGTCTGGCTGTCTGTTGTTCAGGCTCTCCCAACTTGGAAGGAAGCTCATGATGTCTCGGCTAAGTACGACCAACCACCGAGTCTGCAAGTGCTGAGATCGATAGAGACAATCGACTGAGTTCATTCGCGATGGAGGTTACGTGTACGTGCCGGACAGCGTGATGCTGGGGAAGAAGTAGGACGACTCGTTGTTGGTCTGCGGGATCCACGAGCCAAGCTTTTCGTCAGCGGCATTCGGACATTTTCGCTACCGAACAACAAGCAAGCTCACCTGCTCGTCGATCCACGTCATGCCTTCGCGCAGCAGCACGTTCAGCGCGAGCATGCTGCGCTTCTTGTCCCAGCCGAGCTCGCGCGCGAGGATGCTCACGTTCACCATGCCGCCAGTGTTCTGCGCGAGCGACAGAATGGTCGCGTGGTCCGGGCTCAGGACAACCGGAACTGTCACAATCTGTGCGTCCGCCAAGAGAGCGCAACGTCAGCGATGTGATCGATTGACACGCCGCCCATTCCGGAGCTAGCTGGACCCACCATAGTGCGCTCCTCCATCTCGATCAGCTGGAAGCCCTCGCCCAGCACGCTCAGCTTCTTCACAGCGCGCTTCACGTCGTCGTCTGTGACTTTCTATCTCCCGTGCAACAGCCAAAGAGCTGCGTGAGTGTGCTGCCACTCGCGGCGGAGCGCTATCCAACGAGCTCGAACCTGCATCATCGCGCTGCGCTTCTTGTCCAGCAGTCGCAGCAAGTCGCTCATGCCGATCAGCCCACCGTTCTTCGGACTGGGCAATACCACACGTGAGACCGTGGACCGCGGCCAGGGGCATCACGTCGAGGACGAACCGGGTGAGAATGCAGACCTCGATGATCTGCACCGCGAGCTCGTAGTAAAAGTCTCCGACGTCGAGCAGCTCGGACCAGAAGCCCTTCTTGGACGCCAGCGGGTCGACGCCGATCTTGGCGCACATGGTCTGGAAGCGGCGACGGAACTCCGGGTCCTTCTTGATGTTGTTCTTGTACTTGATGGCGAACTGCTGCAGGTTGGTGCGGAACAGCTCGAGCTGCGCCGACACATGCGACAGCTGCGACTCGACCAGCGCGTCGCCCACCTCAGTGAACTGCTTCGCCTGCTCCTGCTTCTTGCGAACGGCGGCGATGCCCACGCCGCGCCGCAGCATCGTCCCTCACGCTCACTCACTCGCTCGCTCGCCCGCCAAGGTCGTTGTCGTCACACGGAGATGCCGACAGAGTCAACATGTCTGTCTTCAATTCAAATTGTATTTGAACGAAGGATTCATTGAATTGGCTGCGATTCGGAACTCAAATGGCTTCTTCTTTTTTTGCCTCGTCTTTTTCATCCAATCGCATGGGATTTCGTGGATTTTGCCGCATGCTGCTGCAACCAACTGAAGACTGTCATTCACTTTGCTATTGTGACAGATTCAAATCTAATGGTACAGATATTTCTAAAAGTACGGATAATATCCATCACTCGGTTGTAGTACTCGCAAACAAATATACATGTGGTATACGTCAATCGGTTGCAGCAACCTCTATCGAGAAGAAGGGAGAAGGCGCTGGAGAACGCGCGGCGCGGGCAATCAGAAACCTGCCTCACAGACCAAAGAGGAGCGGTCGGCGTCTTTCCCCCCTCGCCACCGACAAGAAGAAGCCTTCCTTCGCGACCATGTTCGTCTTCGACTGGTTCTACAACGTCCTCGGCTACCTCGGTGCGTACCCCTGTCCGCGCCGGACACCAACCACCCCTTTAGGACATGCCCTGTGGTTCGATGGGACTGGGGAAAGATATCGATCCTATGGATATCCGCCCAACACGAACCCGTATGGCGGCAAACGATCGGCCATGCGGTGGTCTTGGTCGCATGCCGCCCTCGACATCGCCGCGAGGGGTCCTAGGGGGTCGATCTGGCGCGCAAGAGATCCGACACTAACCATGACGCGTGTGGTGGTCCAGGCCTGTACCATAAGAATGCCAAGATCCTGTTCCTGGGTCTGGACAACGCCGGCAAGACAACGCTGCTGCACATGCTGAAGGACGACCGCGTCGCGGTGCACGAGCCCACGCTTCACCCGAGTGCGTCATCCGCCCCGCGCCTGCCGCGTCCTTGCTTCCGAGCGCTAACTTTGGTATCGCGCTGTTTGATGTTGGCCTGCAGACTCGGAGGAGCTGATTATCGGCAAGCTCCGCCTGCGCACGTTCGACCTTGGCGGTCACGAGACCGCGCGTCGTCTCTGGCGTGACTACTTCGCGACGGTCGACGGCGTGGTGTTCGTCGTGGACGCGCTGGACCGCGAGCGCTTCCCTGAGTCGAAGCGCGAGCTGGACACGCTGCTCGGCTACGACGAGCTGGCCAATGTGCCGTTCCTGGTGCTTGGCAACAAGATCGACGTGCCGCGTGCCGCGTCCGAGGACGAGCTGCGCGCCGCGCTTGGTCTGTACGAAACGTACGGCAAGGAGGCGCGCGGCGACAAGGACGCCAGCATTCGCCCCATCGAGCTGTACATGTGCTCGGTCGTGCGCCGGATGGGCTACGCCGACGGCTTCCGCTGGATGGCGCAGTTCCTCTAGACGCCCGCGGACTCTCAAGCGACGGCAGTTTACACATGGAATCAGTTTTTTCGCGGGCGTCCGACCCGACGCAGGGCCGAGCGCGAGGTAATTGGTCGCGAGACGGAGAAGCAGAGTGCGAGGAGGAAGAGGACAGACGGAGGCGGAAGGCCGAGCGCCGCGACGGAATATACATGAGCACTGTGCACTGAACGCGACTGGCGCAGCGTCCAGTGGATATGATTTGCATCCGATGTGGGGTGGTAGTTGTCGGCAGCCGGACCCGCGTCCGGAACGCGTCTCAATGACCAGTTACTGTTGTGATGGGCGTAACGCTTGCCATCTCCACGTGAATGCGTACCATGTTCAGGAAAGGTGGCCGTGCGAACGCGGCCATGCAAAGGCGGAAGGAGACTTGCCGAGGCGGCCTCCCTCGCGTGCGTCGAGGCCGAAAAAGGCGAGTCCACTAGCATCCACCCGAATGAAGCCGCGTCGGTCTTGTCTTCATGTTTGCCCTCTAAAAGCTCGGACGTCTTGTCCGACAGTCTAACGGTCGAGTTGCTCGGGCTGACGGTGCAGTCCGCTCCCGTGGCCTTCCAGCAAATGTCGTCAAGCGTCACGTTGCCATTATCGGGCGTGTACACGACGATGGCGATGTCGTTCTAGGTGCGGATCGCTTCCTTGATGGTGTAGACGCGGTAGATGCTGCCGCCGTCTTTGAGGACAATAATGTCTCCTCTGTCCGGTAGAACGGCATGAACAAGTCGCCGTAGTGCTGACGATGCTTGTACGTGGTGCTCGAGGTGGTCACGGGGTCTGTCTCGACTTCGACTCGGTACAGACCAACAGCGCAGACAATGACGATGATCAG
>JAADXX010000313.1:0-30589 GCA_023338025.1 Phytopythium oedochilum | reverse complement strand
CGCTTGGTGTGCACGCGGTGTGCCACTGAGGAAACCGCAACATCTCGGGCTATAGCGAGACCCCCGACTGTGTCGGGCCGACAAGCTGGGCTTTCGTAGCGTAGCTTGTTGTACGGACTGTTTGCAGTTGACTATAGTATTCTTGGGGAAGCTCACACTTACACCCGAACGCGGGAGCGCAAGCAGACCTCCTCGGAACCACTCCGGGACGGACACGTCCAGGATCCCCCAGCGACTGGACAAGTCAGCGAGGACATTCGCGAGCAGTGCCGCTTCGGCATCCGTTAGCGGATTGTCTTTCAGTGCTGACGCCTTGCTGTACATCGCCAGCTCCGCCTTGAGCGTGATGAGGATCTTGAGCTGCTCGTGTTCTTCTGGCTGTTTTGCTGGACCGGGTTGATCGCCGAGGGCCCCAGCAAGTCGGTAGGCGTCGACACGAACCCCTCGCTCTTTCTCGAGCTCAGTCTTCCAATCCCGGAGCTCATCGCTCAAGACCACGTTGGTGGTGGCGAAGACCAAGTCCAACACTCCGTTGAATTGGTAGAGCCGCTCCACGTACTGGCCTGTTTGCGCAAGCTGAAGCAGTGCGCCAGCCCGCCGCTGCTCGTCCAGCTCGCGATGCAGCTTTTCGACGCTCAGGAGCTGTCCGAACACGGTCGCATTGATCTGGTCGTTGATGCCGTGTATATGGTCTCGAAAGAGCGCGTAGCGCTTGGCTGTGTGGGCGCCAAGGCCGTCCATCCCTTGGCCGCCGCTGACAGCGCTCGCGTCTTGATCTCCTCTCTCGCGCGCGCTCACACGCCTTCGCGCTGCTCGATTGGGCTTGTGAACGGGGTGGTCTCGAAGGAACTGAGGCGGCGGCTGGAGCCCCCAAGAGGAAGCAAGCAGCGGTCGTTGGACTAGTCCACAGTCATTGCTGGATACCAAGTCTTCCGTCAAGAGCGCAACCCACTGAGTCGCACCCAACGCACTTAAACGAGCCCGCCTCTTCGTCCGCCAATCGTGTCTCTCCAGTGCCACTTCAACTCTCTGCGCTCTCGCGACTCGTCAGCGCGAAGAGACTTACTACAAGCCGCTGTGTAGCGCTCGCCATGGCGCTCAAGACGGGGATGCTTGTTGGCATCGTGGGCACGGGAGACATGGGCGTGCTCATCCAGATCCGCGAGGCGTCGCAGACCTGCGTCATCAAGCTCAACAGCGGCGCGCTCCGCAAGAACGTGCCGCTCGCGGACGTCGAGGAGGCGCGCGACATGGCCGACACCAAGGAGAACAAGTCGCCCATCCGGCTCGAGGCCGCGGGTGCCAGGTCTCCGTCGCGACCAGGCGCTTCGCCGCCAAAGTCGGCCGCCAAACCTGGGAGCCCGGCCGAGCTCACGCCGCTCACTGTTGGCGGCAGCTCGAGCCCCAAAGTCACGAGCAAGGCGACTGTGTCAGCGTTTGAGGTGGGTGACAAGGTCAAGGCGCGCCACTGGAAGACCGGGGACAGGTGGACCGCCGCGAAAGTCACGCGTGTGCGGCCGGATGGAACGGTGGACGTCGAGTTCGACGACGGACAGGCGGCTACGCGAGTTGCTGCGGTTGATGTGGAGGCTCGAGAGGCTGCAA
Organism: Phytopythium oedochilum; assembly: GCA_023338025.1. NCBI lineage: Eukaryota > Oomycota > Peronosporomycetes > Pythiales > Pythiaceae > Phytopythium > Phytopythium oedochilum. The sequence continues at coordinate 28,984 of JAADXX010000313.1, read as the reverse complement.
CCGCGCGGCCCAAGACGGCCGCTTCCCCTTCGTTGTCGCCAAAGAAGACGCCCGCTTCGCCTCAGAAGAAGAGGACGTTCGAGGTCGGCGACGCGGTTCAGGCGCGGTACAAGAACGGCAAGCGCCTCTTCCCCGGCAAGATCTCGGCCGTCAACGCGGACGGCACGTTCAACATCACGTACGACGATGGCGATACCGAAACACGCGTTCCCGAGGCGCTCATTGAAGCCAATCCGAAGAAGGGGGTCGTGGATCAAGTGGACGATGCGTTTCGCGTGGGCCAGGCGGTACGGGCACGCTACAAGAAGGGCTCGCGGTGGTTCCCCGGCAAGATCAAGCGTGTTCACGCCGACGGAACACTCGACGTGGAGTATGACGATGGCGATGTGGAGAAGCGGATCGGTCGCGACCAAGTTGAGAGCGCGGAGGAGAAGGACGAAGCACGAAACGAAGCGTCATTGCCGTCGAAGCCCCGCACAGATAGCAAGCCGAGCTCTGCGACTCCTGCACTACTGGTTGGCGATGTGGTGAAGGCGAGGTACAAGAAGGGGAGCAAGTTCTTTCCTGGGGAGATCATCAAAGTGCGCACCGATGGCACGTTCGATGTCCGGTACGATGACGGAGACGTGGAGATGCGAGTGGAGCGAGACATGATCGAGCGCGTCGGTGGTGATAGCCATGCGTCGGAAACGAAATCAGCATCCGACGACAAGAAGCCGAGCAACTTCCAAGTAGGCGACCGAGTCCAGGCATACTTCAAAGGTGGACGCAGTTTATTTCCAGGCAAGATCACCAAGAAACACGCGAATGGGACGTACGACATCACGTTCGACGACGGCGACTCGGAGCAGAAGGTGTCGGTGAGCCTCATCCAGCCCATTGGGTCAATGAGCAAGTCTGAGGAACCGTCAAGCCTTACTGTGAAAGTTGGCAGCTTTAGAAAGGGGGACAGCGTCAAGGTGCGATACAAGGGTGGAGCCAAGTTCTTTGCGGGAATAATCACGCGGGAGCGAGATGATGGCACGTTTGACATCAAGTACGAGGACGGAGATACTGAGACCCGAGTGGAAGCATCTCGGATTGAAGCTGTTGATAATGGCGTCAAGTCTTCATCATCGCCTAAAAAGGGGACGAAGACCTCAATGTACGAGGTCGGTGACTCCGTGAAGGCGAGGTACAAGGACGGGAAGAAGCTCTTCTCTGGGAAGATCGCGAAGGTTCATCGCGACGGCACCTACGACATCACTTACGACGACGGTGATGCAGAGACGCGCGTGCCCACTGGCCGCATTGAGCGCCTTGAGCCGGTGCCATCTAAGGCTGCTGCAGCCTCTTTTCAAGTCGGGGATCGCGTGCAAATGACGCGAAGGGGGAAGCGCCTAACCGCTGCGATCCACCGCGTACGTAGGGACGGAACATACGACATTAAACACGACGACGGCGAATTGGAGACGGAAGTGGAAGCCGACTTGCTCGAGCGTGAGGCTGAGAAGGCTAGCAAGCCAGTCAAGCCCAAGCGGTTGGAAGTGGGCGATAAAGTCCGCGCACGATACAAGGGCGGAAACAAGTTCTTCAACGGCGTGATTGTGCTAGCGCGCACCGACGGAACGTTCGACATCAAGTACGAAGACGGAGACAGCGAGAAGCACGTCGACGCGGATTGTATAGAGCCTGTGAGCTCACCGAGCGATGGTAAAGGCGGATATGAAGTTGACCAACGCGTACAGGCTTACTTCAAAGGCGGCAAGAAGCTGTTCAGCGGGAAGATCGTGCGCACTCACTCAGATGGAACCTACGACATCAAGTACAGCGATGGGGACACCGAGTCGCGTGTTCCAGAAAGCCGAATCGTGGCGGACCAAGTGGAGAGTGAGCCAAAGCGCCTCCAAGTCGGAGACAAAGTCAAGGCTCGATACAATGGAGGCGATAAGTTCTTCCCCGGCAAAATTGCGCGAGTCCATCCGAATGGATCATACGATATCAAGTACGACGACGGAGACTCAGAGACGCGCGTTGACCCCGCCAATGTCGTAGCACTATATGAAAGCACCAAGCGCAAGGATGTGGAGTCCTCCGAGTCTTCGCGGCGATTTCAAGTCGGAGACGCCGTCAACGCACGATACAAGGGAGGGACCAAGCAGTTCGCAGCAACAGTCACTCGTGTGCGCGCGGATGGAACCTACGACATCAAATACCAGGACGGCGACGTCGAGACTAGCGTTAGTGGTGCTCTCATTGAGCTGCAAGAGAACGCGGGGAAACCCGATACAAAGAGAAACGGCCTCGAAGTGGGAGCAACAGTGCGCGCTCGGTACCAAAAGGGCTCGCGATGGTTCCCCGGGAAGATCCTGAGAGCGCGCTCGGATGGGACGTTTGACGTGCGATATGATGATGGCGACGAAGAGAAGCAGGTCAGCAGCGACTTGATCGAGCTCGTCAAGAACAATGCGGTCAGAATGGCCAAACCAACCAAGGACGACGATGACGACCTGTTTAGTGACAAAGACTCTGATGATGATATCCGAGCCGCCAAGCCGACGAAGACTGCACCAACGCTTGAAAAAGGAGACGTGGTGGAGGCCAACTTCAAGCGAAAAGGGAAGTTTCACAGTGGCAAGATCGTAAGGAAGCATAGCGACGGCAGCTACGATATCGAATACGACGCCGGTGCATCGGAGAAACGTGTAGGACGCGATATGATACGCAAGGTGGCAACTGGAGACAATAACGAAAGCGACGATGACAGCAGAGCTACTCCAACGAAGCAGAAATCGTCAAAGCATCCAGACGCAAAACCCAGCACTTCCAGATCTGAAGATGCAGCCAGTGAGCAGAAAGCGTCATCTCCAAATGAACGTAGCTCCCATCCTGGGCATTCGACTCGTAAGCTGCAAGTTGGGATGCGCGTTACGTATCGGAAGGCTGCAGACATGACGTCACGTCGCGTGGGTACCGTCAACCGGCTCCATCACGACGGGAGCTGCGATGTCGCCTACGCTGACGGAGAAATCAGCAAGCGCATCGACTCGTCATCACTCCTTGTCTGCTCCGATTCGGAGAGCTCGGACGATGAAGCAACCGTTAAAAGCACCAAAACGCGACCGGGAGCGCCGATGTTCCGACGTCACGAGCACGTTATGTCTAATTGGTACCGCCCAAACAAGTTTGCGGCACCGCGGCGAGCATCTGAGTGGAGGAAAGCGACGATTCTCGAGGCGAATTCTGACGGCACGTACACGGTACGCAGCAGTCGGTCCTGGTGATGCAGTGTCGATTGCATATTCAGTGTTCACATCATGTGGCTAGATCCGCTACGATGACGGTGCGACAGAAGAGGATGCACCGGCCGACTCACTAAAAACACAGAAGAAGTCCAAGCACGATCAGCGTTCCAGCGACGACTCAAGCGGTGGTGATCACTCCTCAACGCCACAAAGGCGGCGAAAGCGACACCGGTACGAACTTTCTTTTGTGTGGGGTGTGACAGTATTTGAGGATTGATCATCTGCCACGTATGCTTCGACAGAGTCGTACAGCAAGTCAGCACGGAATCAGTCTACCTTCTCAAGCAGTTGGCATTGACTGTGCGTCCCGGTCTCTATTTCCCATTGCATGACATTTTTAGAGCTGACAGTGGTGACTTGCTCCTTCCACGGTCGATAACAGCTCATTGAAGAGGGTCGAATGACCAAGCGGGGATTTTCGGGTCAAAGCAGTAGCAGTGATTCGTCCAGCTCTGGTCGCACGTCGTCATCGTCAAATTGCGATAGTGATTCTCCAGCTACCGACGCGATCGAGAAGGTGTAGACACTCTTGTTGTCATTGAATGGCAAGCTAATGACATTGATTACTGACGCGTGGAGATGCCAAACAGATTGCCAGGAAGCTCTTCGAGTCACGTACCCTTCTCGCCTACCGAAGTATGCTCAAAGAGCATGACTCGAAAGGCACCGGGAAGATCTCGCGATCCCGAATTGTCTCCATCGTTATCGAGCTCTGCAGCCCAAAGAAGTGCGGTGGCAAAGTCAGCAACGACGTGTCTCCAGACGGAGAAGAGAGTTCAAACGGCATTGTCGCACAAAGCCTCAATGAGTGGTTTGACTCGCATGACGACCTACGCACACACAAGCGATTCGACTTCTCCACGTTGTTGCTGGCTTTCGCCGTGGCCAAGCATCGATTGGGTAAACTTCGCATGGAACAAGCCGTGGCTCTTGCTCTTGACGGACGCTTTGCCTCTCAGCTCGAATACCGACGGCAGCTACAGCTGTGGCAACAGAAACTCAATTTCAGAATGTTCGAGACGCTGCAGCGGCTCTTTCACGAGCAGGCAATGCCTAACATGATCCCATCTCGGGTGCGAGTATCTTCACTCCAGGGAATATTCGACTCAGCAGTGCATTCGGCAGTCCCGTCGAAGCCGCTTGAAGTTTATCTCCAGCAGTTGGGTCTGTTCCCGCACCAGACAGTGCTCTTGCCCGAGTTCTTGTGTTGTTTCTACCAACTTTACGGCTCCGCAACCGACTTTACGTCACCAATTTCTGATATCCAAGAACTCGAACTCCGCCCGATTGCGTTTGTTGCCTCGTGCATGTTCGCGAACGGTGATGTGGCTTGTCTGCGTCACGGAGACCTTGTGCGACGGTTGTGTGTGGGGAGAACACCAGCCCAGCAAGATATGATTATCAAGTTTCGCGAAGCGTTTGAGTCTCTTTTGAACGTCTCCGAGCAGAAAAACGGGTTGCAGCTTCTACCAACCGCGCAGCTGGCAGCCTTCGCTGCCAAGGTGTCGCCAGATCCGACGCTGATGGCACCTGCAATCACATCGCTATGTAAGCGGTCAGCTGCCGTTTCTTTTGTTGAGGTGTTGGCGACCTGCGGGTTCATCATCGACGAGCTGGTGACGACACCGACGCTGACAAATGCAATCGAGAAGATGCGCATGCGTATCGATGTCGCCGAAGTGCGCCGCATCATCGGGCTCGTGCGAAATCTCTGTCTCAAGGTTTTGCGCTTTCCTAACAACTCGGACTACTGGCGAATACGCGCCGACACTGATAGCTTTCACAAGAAGCTTGGGCGGTTCGATGGTGCGACGTCTTTGATGGAAGCCGCTGGCTTTGTTGAGTTCAAGAGCACTCACTTCGAACTGCGCGGGGCACGAGCAACGGACGGGAGGCGCGTCAGCGCACTGTCAAGGACGACGCTGGACCGCCTGAGAGAGAACTGTGTTCACCTGGACGCGGAACTGGCGCTGATAGATGGAGTCGAGAGCATCACTGTAGTCATTGAGCGGATTGCAGAGGAGCGAGCGAGGCAGAGCAGCCACTTCTCGATAGACGAGTGCCGCGAAGTGCTAAAGCATTTGTCGCAGTGCATCGAGAACGTTCTCAAGAACCCAAAGGACTCGAGGTGTTGGCGGATTCGCCAGGCGAACGCGGTGTTTGAGCGACAGATCGGGCACTTACCGTTTGCAGTAGACCTGATGGAGACTATAGGATACGTCCTCATCGAGTCGACTCAAGGAGGCGTCTTCGTACTACGAGGAACGTCGCCCATCGGAGAGCCGCCACACGAGGAAACTAACCTAAATACCCAAAAGACGGCGGCAACTCGGCCGGTGTCTGCTGCGAGCCTGTCGAACTTTGCGTTCTCGAGCGTGAGCGGGCAAATGGAGTGGTTTCTCTGGCGGCGGAAACAAGAGATAGATAACTTGCTTCAGGGCGAGCTGCAGTATTACTTTGGGCAGACTCTATCGACGGTGGAAGCTCCTCGACGACAGTTCGCTATCACGCGCTCTCCGTTGAAAGCGTCCGCAGACATCCTCAAGATGTATCCTTACGGGACGAGCGCTGTCGACACGTTCAACAAGACGACCGCCCAGCAGCGCCAACTAGAGATGATGCGTTCGTGCTTCGACGACATGGATAGAGACGCACGCGGATACTTGACTGAGGGTGACTTTGCCCAGCGGTTTCCCCAGTGGGTCGACGGTCCGCTATGGCTGCGGTTTGACGCCTTCGACATCGGGTGCGACGGGAAGCTTGATTTTACGGACTTTGTTGCGGCCTTGGGACCACTGCTGGACCACCAGTATGAGCTCGAACCAGGCAAGAACAACAAAGCGGTGATTGTCACAGGTGGCAACAGTCAATTGACGCTTTGTGAAGCTGTTTCAAAGGCAGTGGGGGAGTTGCGCCTCTGCACTTCTCTATTCGAATCAGCCAAGGTGCTCGAGTTGATCCTGATACACCTGCACCGCTTGTTGGAGGAGCCGACAAATGAGCAGTTCTGGCGTGTTGATCCTCGCTCTGCCCTTGGCAACTACCTCGAGCGACTCGTGCCCGCACGGCAGCTGCTGCGCCTAGGTGGCTTCCGAAGCATGGCCGACACTCGTCGTGACGGAAGTAGTGGCAGTGAAGGCTCCATTGGCGTGTTCGAAATTGCGCCTCAACGCGTTCGCTTCTGCACCTCAGAACAAGAAGCACGGCAGTCCAAACCATCAAGAGTGGATAGTGCAATCATAGCTTCACTCCAGTCGACCGCTGCGATTGTTTCTGGTCACCTCAGAGGACTCAAATTCCCGACTGTGAGTGACGTTGGAGCTGTAGCTCGGGCTCTCGGGGGAGAAGAGGATGGTAACTACCCTAGCGGCTGGGCGGATCTGGTGGAGTTAGTATTCCGATGCATTTCCAATATCATCGACCACCCCGACGAAGAGCGATACCGGCAATTGAGAAGCTCGACTGAGACGTACAAGAAGATCGTAGAGAGCGTGCAAGGTGGTGAGAGCATGCTCACTTCGATCGGCTTCCGGGATACACACTCGTCAACGCTCGTGCTCCCGTTCGACTCGTCATTAGACGAGTTGCAAGCTCGTCACCTCGAGTTTGCGGTCGGTGTTTGCCGCTTGAGGCACTCCAGCGCACCAGGGAGGCGCTCGCGTCAAACGAACACACTTTCAAGTCAAAGTGTACGGAAGAGGGAGGATTCCGAGCCAGTGCAATGCGGAGCAACGAAGTCCACATTGCGGGCCAATACAGCAGAGAGAGGCACCGACCGACGACTCATGCGTAGTGCCCCGCGTGAAAGGCCCAAGCATTAAAAACAGCTCGATCATGATGACGGCGCCAACGACTAGAACATCAAGTGGGCATCGCCGCCTTGGACATGACGCAGATCTTTTGTACATTTGACACCGACTGCAAACTCGAGGTGACGAGCGTGCCACACGTCAAACCTTCTATACACCCGCCACTCTTGAGCAGTCGCTTAAGGGCAGCAGCGCTTGGAGTGCTGCTTGCCATTCGGGTCCTCCGGGACATCAAGCGTCGGGTTGCGGTCGAAGAAGCCCTCAGGCTTGAACGCAAAGCCCGCGTAGTCGACTGGCATAATGGGCCAGTCCTCAGGTCGCGGGAAGTGCGTCAGGCCGAACGTGTGCCACACGACAATGTCCTCACCGTCAACGCTGCGGTTGTGCTTGGTGTACGCAGGCAGACCAGCTCCGCCAGGGTGCTGGTTGGGCGTGTAGCCCGCCGCCCACATCTCGTCGCGCTCGTACTGCGTGACCCACAGGTGCTTCTTCGCGAAGCCAGCTCGTTTGGAGATGGACGAGTCGTCAGCCGCTGCCAGGAGCGGTTGGCCCTCAGGAATTAGCAAGTAAGCCGTTGGGTTGCCTACGCGGTTGACCTTCTCGCTGGAGCCCACGAGCCAGGCGCGGCCCTTGGTGTTGTCGGCTTCGCGCTGGGCCTCACTCTCGGTTGTGAGACGCGTCGACATGCGCTTGAAGGCATTGCCGACAGGGTTCTCAGGCGACTTGGGCAGCCGCTGAACCTGCAGCTCGTCGACGTGGCACTTGGTGCCGCCGATGGCGACGTCGAGGCGAGCCGAGAACATGTGCTGGTGGCACGGCGCACCGAGGCGCGGCGCCATTTCGGTGGCAAACTCGTAGTCCTTGCCGCCAGGGTGGCTCGACGTGAAGACGATGCCAGTCGCCTTGCACTCAAGCTCAATCTTGCCGTCCAGGTAGAGGTACCAGTAGAACCCGTAGTCGTAGTTGCCGACGGTCACAAAGAAGGAGATGACAAGCCGACGCTGACGACGCACCGTGCCAGTGGACGTGTACACGTCCGTGTGCTTCCAAAGCGTGCCAAAGTCCTCCTCATGGATGCAGACCGCGTTCTTGATGACGAACGGCTTGCAGAAGTCGTCCACAAGCGTCGCGTCCAGGTAGTGGATCTGGCCGAGGCAGTCACAGCCGAGCACCAGCGAGTTGGCGAGCCGGCCGAACTGGTACTCACCCGCGTCGAAGTAGTTCTGCCACTCGTGCGTGGCCGACGGCTCGCCGTACGGCACGACCATTTCGGACACGGACGCGCGGTTGAGGATCTTGCGCTTCTCGTTGTTGTGGTCGCGGTCGCGGAACGACACGTCGTGCAGCGTCAGACCCTCACGGCCGTTGAAGCCGATGCGGACCTCCCAGTTTTGCCACGTGAGGACGTTGTCAACCACCTGAAAGCTGGCCCCCTCAGGCTGAGTGATGTGAAGTGGCTTCATGTCGGCACGCATCTCACCCGACACCTTGGGGTCCAGGTAGTCACCCGAGTCCTGCGGCACGTGCGGGTACCCCGTGTCCACAAGCTTGAGCACCTTACGGTTGGTCAGGTCCACGTGAGCCACGATGCCGTCGATCGGGTGCGCGAACATGGAGTGCGTGCCCTCGGTGGAGTGGTAACTCAGCACGCGGATCATGCGGCGGCCCGCCTCGTCGCCGTAGTGGTCGCTAAACATACCAGCCGAGAGTGGCACGCCACGCACCAGCGTCAAATCCGTGATGCCGCGGCGAGCGAGCGCCTCAACGTAGCCTGGGTCGGCCTTGGTGATCACCTCGGCGTCCAAGTAGTCCTGGTCGAGGATGGGTCCCCAGCCGTCCGTCGCGGGGTCCAACTGCTCTATTACAACCACCTTGCGCGCCAGCAGGTCCACGACCGTCTTGCGTATGATGTTGGACTCGAGGTCAAGCACCAGCACACCGATCTCGCGGACCGGGATGGCGTCGCCAGGCTTGAACGCGGCCAGCGTGGCGTGGTCCGGCTCGCGCAGCATCACGTACGAGTAACGGATGGCGTCGCCAGCGTACCCAGCATCCGCGAGCACTTGCTTGGCGGTGACCACTTCGTCGGCTGTGATGGGGTCGAGCGGGTGCAGGACCTTGCTCGGGATCGACGGCGTAGCGTTGGCGTGGCTGCAGCTCATTGCGATGAAGAGCGCGCGCCGAACTGGCGGTCCGTGGTCTTGGTGGGTCGGCGGGTGCGCTCTTGAAGGAAGAAATAGGAATGAGCGACAGTCCGAGCCAAGTCCCGGAACTGACCGCGCTCGAGGAGAAGCAAGCAGTCTGAGTGCTTGCCGCTCCCCTGCGCTTGGAGTGACGCTCTTGGCAAGGCGGGATCGGACATGGGGGACCGAGACAGCCCATGTAACTCGTTGCACCCAGCCGCGACGGATGTCACTGACGATGCGCCTCTTTGTCGATGCCGCCGGGCTGCAGGCAGGTGGAGGATGCATCGTGCAAGAGCTTCGAGTCGTGGCGAGCACTCGATTGCGCCGTGCTCTTCCCTCGGCATCTCTTGTCGGGCAGATGATGGTGAAGTTTCGATTCCGACTCCTCTGGCACCGTTTCAAACCCTTGATATCACTTATCAATTTATATATTATTTTCTTATTCCTGCTTCAAATATATCCAATTGACTTCATAGTTACATGAACATACGAAACTAGTGTGATAACAACTTTCGTGTGACGTGAGCGGCCCCGCGTTTACCTGCACCGGCACGCGTCCCGTCAACTGATGAAAAGCGCTCCCATCCCCATTCCGGTTATCGACGGCCATGTTCCCGTCGCTGGTTGGGCAGCGACATCGTGACGCGCGCGCGGTCAGTGCTTGCACCGCCGTTTCAGGATCTGTTCTGGACCTGACCGTGTGTCAATGACCACCCGGAGCACTGCTTGCGTGGGGCGAAGGGTGACGCGCGGAGCGAGACGATCTGCAGAGAGACAAGCTCGACGGCTGACGCGCTGCGTCGTCACCGCCGCTGCGGCCTATGAGGAGCGAGCGCGTTCTCCAAGGCGCCGTCGCCCACTCGCTTGAGCGAGAAGAAATCGCTCGTTCCCCGCAGGTGGCCGTGGAATGCGCACGCGCTTTGCCATGTTGATCGTTGCACAAGTTGTACCGAGTGACTAGTTGGGGCTCGTCGAGTCTTTCGACAACACCGTGGCGACCTCCTAACTCGGTGTGAGACTGAAATCGAAAGGGCAAGCCGTTAAACCGCGGCTTCAACTCGCTTCGTGTCTTTGCTTTTCTGTCGTTTAACCCTTAACAGCCCCGACACCGCCAAGTTGGACGGACCACAACGCTCTCAGCGTTCAGACACTGATCTTCACGGTAACAGCGAGGTGTCGCCTGGCATTCGCGTCTCGATGCAATCACCGTGTATGAAGAGCATTTCTGGGATATGCCCCGCGCTACTAAATGCAACGAAAGGATCGATCGGTGTAGCGCGTTGCTGCCACCTGGTCTGCTATAGTTGTCGTGAAAATCGTTGGCTCAGTTCACCTACGTACAGCTACATCTACACTCCTGAGCCTGGACGGCCACACGCCCGTCGTAGAAGGATTGGAGCTCTATCAGATCGCTGGATCCATCTCTTGGCGACTTCAACGCAACCACCGTCCGACCACCGCTCCTCCTTGCCCCACCGGCACGATCGACACGCTGAGAGCGCCTCCTCCGCGACTTCATAGGCTGGCTCAGCTATGACTCTTGCCTCGTCACCCAACTTGAGAGCTCCTGTCCATCCTCGACCATAGTGAACGCTAGAGAAGCGCCGCTTCCTGCCCGAGTACTGATCCCCAAATCGCACACAACATGTTTGGCCTTCACTGCATGGATGCCCCCGCGCTTGCTCTCAGTCACGACCGCACCCTCTTGAGATCACGATCGGTTCGTCTGTTTGCTCGGCCCGTCGCTTCTCTCACTCTTCAATTTGCGCCCCGCCGCACACTTGGACACAACAATACCCTCCACGGACAACAGCCGATTCACCATCATGCCTGACAGCTCGGTGTCCACCAATGTCGACGCCGCGACGGACAGCGGCTCGCACCGTTACGCCAAGGTCCCGCACTTGTGGGCTCTGGGCGTCGGCTGTGTCATCGGCGGCGACTTCTACGGCTGGCAGGCGACCCTGGTCGCTGGCTTCAACGGCATGCTCATCATCCTCGCGTTCGTGACCGTGCTCTACGTGCTGCTGGCCTTCTCAATCGCCGAGATGTCCTCCATGATCCCAGCAGGTGGCGGCCCGTACATATTCTCGCTCCATGCTATCGGTCCCCGCGCCGCCTTCTTCGCTGGCCTCGCCGAGACGGTCAAGGTCTTGGTGACGGTCGGGACGACGTTCTATACCATCTATCTGTATCTGGACGCGCTCTTCGGCATCGGCTCGGGCTATAGCCCGCTCTGGTGGGTGCTGTTCGGCGTCATCTTCGTGAGCCTGAACGCCATGGGTGTGGAGGCCTCGTTTCGGGTCCAAGTCGTGGCGACGCTCCTCTCGACCCTGATGCTGGTGATCTTCTACATCGGCGCGGCGACCAAGCTCGACTACAACACGTGGGTCGCCCAGCAGGACTGGGAGTACACGAACTGGAGCGACTCGATCCAAGGTATCTCGTTCGGCCTCTGGTTCTACTTTGGCATCGAGGAGCTACCCCTCGCGGTCGAGGAGACGATCGAGCCCGAGAAGAACATGCCGCGGGGCCTGATCGCGTCCTTCGTCACTCTCATGGTGCTCTCGTTCGCGACCGCCGTCTTCAGTACCCTGGTCGCCCCCGGAGCGACGGGCATGCTTGCGTCCACAGCGCCGCTGGTCGATGGCTACAAGAGCGTGTTTGGCGACACGACGCTGCTGTCTTACTTCATGTGGGTCACGGTCGTCGGCATCATCTCGAGCACGCATTCGTTCGTCTTCTGCATGGGCCGCCTGCTGTACGCCATCGCCCGCGACGGCTACTTCCCGCAGTTCCTCACCGAGGTGCACCCGACGCGCGGCTCAGCGTACGTGGCGCTCATCGCTGGCGGCACGATAGCGATCGTGATCGCCGTCATCCTGCACTTCGCGGTCGGGGACGTGCGCCTCGGCTCGGTGCTCATCGACTTCGCGCTCATCGGCGGACTCATCTCGTACTCATTCCAGCTCGTGTCCTTCATCACGCTGCGCGTCAAGCAGCCCAACCGCCACCGCCCGTACCGCAGCCCCTTCGGCGTGCCGGGCGCCGTGCTCTGCCTCGTCATGGTGCTCATCTGCCTCGTCGCCATAATCTACAGCGGCGCGAATAACAACGACTTCCTCGCGTCCATCGGCGGGTCTGTCGCCATCTTCGTGCTCGGCACCGTGTACTTCTTCACGACCGTCAAGCCGCGGCTCGACGCCGCGCCAATGACCCCCGCGCGCACCAAGGAGATGCGCGAGAACCTGCTCAGCGTCCAGAGCTCCGCCTCGGTCGCCTCCAAGTTCTGAGCGTCGGTTTATGAGTGAAAAGTAATATGTCAAATGTTGTCACCTACATCCCAGATATGTACAAATGTGCACCCAACAGTGTCGCCCAATTTTGACACATCAAGGTCGTTCTGCCATCTTTGTGGTCGCTCAAACCTTCTCTGGTCGCGCCGTACGTGGAGCGTCCGCTGTTGAGGAACTGGCATGGAGCGTGCTGGGAGCTTACTGCTAGCCTCCCCCGGGGGTACGAATCTCCTCGCAAACTGTCGGCGCGCAGAATTCTCGTACAGTGTCGCCCTCCCGTACTGCCAGATAGGGAGGGCGATGGAAAGTTACAGTTTTCCGATTGGTCCGATGCCATGGACGAGATCGAAGATTTGCAGACTGAATCTATGTGTACGAAACAGTCCAAAGGACACAAAAGAAGTCGCATGACAAGGTGTGAGTGGTGATGATCCTGACATATAACGGTGCATTGAAATGCACTCACTCGCCGTCATCGTTAGCTGTATCACCGTGTTTTGGGACTAATCCAAAGAGCTCCTGTTTGACGCCCCATCTCTCGCAACTTGACGCGCTGGAAGATGGGTCAATGCTCCCTCCATCGGCGGGATTCGGCGTGTGCGGCTCCGCTGACTCGCGGCGCTGAGCAGCAACGACGGCTCAATCGACATATTCTGGTGCATCAAGGCGCGAATCTCCGCGAGCGCGGAGATTCGCGCGCGACCGTCTCGCGACCATGTCATGAAAAGACCGGGCTTAGCGGGTGTAGCACCACCAACGACTCGCTTGAAGCGAGCCGATTCATTCGCCTGCCCTTCCGCGTTGATGCATGCTTCAGTGTGTATCTCCCGGGTGCACTGGATGGAAATAGAGGGGGGGATGTGTGTGCGCTTGTCTCTAAGGTAGAACCGCCCGTCCTTGCATCCTGACTCTTCGTCAACGGAGTCCATCTGGGAGATCCGGAGCCTCCAGCGGAGGCCCAGCGACCGTTTTGGGCAAATTATACACGGCCACGCTCCGTGCATCATCGCGAGACTGACGCGCCCCCTTTAATCTCCATGGGCACGCGGCATGTAACACGCGCGCCAACTCAGAGACCGTGACTCGATTGCGCTCGCTCACTTCCGAATCTCCCTCGAGACAGCCACGAGACCTCGAGACCTCCGCCTCGCCACTCCTCCAGCCTCTTCACGATGGCTCTCTCGTGCGGATCGATCGTGCGCTCGGCCGTGCTGTCGGCTGCTCTGCTCGCGGCCCAGGCGGTGGCCGCCAACTCGTCCTTCATCGCAGCCGAGGCACCCGACTACAACAATGGCATCGTGAGCTCCTTCCTGGACAACGTCGCCAACGTTCGCGCGCCGGGTGAGGCCTACGCCGTCTTTGACTGGGACAACACGTGCATGTACGGCGACATCTCGTACACGTCGGTGTACTACCAAGTGGACACCCTCGACTTCCGTCTGACGCCCGACGAGTTCGCGACCGTGTTCGCGCTTGGATACAACGAGACGTCGAGCGACGAGTGCCTGCCGAGCGGCATCAACTCGGTGATCGGCACGGACGTGAACGGCACCGACGTGACCCTCGCGACGGTGCTCAGCTCGACGGCGGCCGACTACAAGGTGTTGTACGACTCGTACATCGGCCCGTTCTACAACCTCACGTCGGGCACGGCTGCGTCGCTCGAGGACGTCAAGGCCACGACCGAGTTCGCCAACTTCCGCGCCAAGTTCGCCTTCCTGGCGTTTGCCATGGAGGGCATTGACGGTGGCAACGGCCACCTCCAGTGCGCCATGAACATTGCCATGACCATCCTACCCCAGATGCTCGTCGGCATGACCGAGGCGGAGGTGCGCGCCATGATCCACTCGAGCCTCCGCGCGAACCTCGCCTCCGCGCTGGACGAGCCTACCTACACGTCGACGGGCGACCTCCAGGTCGAGGGCGTCTACACGACGGGACTGCGTCCGTTCAACGGTCAGGAGACCACCATGCGCGCGCTGCGCGCCAGCGGCGTCGACGTGTACATCATCAGTGCGTCGCCGCAGATTTTTGCCGAGGAGGCTGGCAGTCTGCAGGGCCTGACGTACCTGGTGCCCAACACGAACGTGTTCGGCGTCCGCTTCTCGTTCGACGACGCCGGCAAGTTCACGGGCCAGTTGATCGAGGACTACCCGATCACGTGGGGCCCTGGCAAGGCCACGATCATCACGAGCGTCATAAGGCAGTCGCACAACCAGAAAGCGCCTGTGTACTCGTCCGGCGACTCGGACGGCGACTGCGAGATGATGGACACGGTGCGCGACGGCGTCGTGGACGTCAACAACCGCCTCAAGGGCAACTCGTCGTGCATCAACAGCTTCTACCAGAAGGCGTGCACGTACTTCCAGGCGAAGGAGCCCATCACCAACAACGCGTACCTGCTGCAGGGCCAGGACAAGGTCATCGGCTCGTGGATCCCCTCCGGCTTCAGCACGACCGACGGCGTCACGTACGAGTCGGCCGTCTCGACCACCGACGGGTGCGCCGCCTACAACCTGATGGACGTCTAAGTTCGACTGCCCAGCGGTACTCTCACAGTTACAACTTCTGACTCGAAAAAGTAAAACGATTCGCTTCAACATATGTCAAACCGTTAAAATTGCGTTTGATATTTCGTATGTATCTAAAAATTACCCTTATTTACGGATGCCAATCAAACGGCAGCCGCCCATTTCGAAAGCCTCAAGAGCGCCAGCATGGTGTGGAGCGGCGGTCTGTCGCGGCGCGCGCTGCTGCCGGCGCTGCGCCAGCGACTCGTGCGTAGCGCGCAGTCGGCGCGCAGCATCAGCACCAAGTTCGACCTGCAGCCGCGCCAGCTGAGCGCGTCGGGGCAGCCCATGCGCGTGGTCTTCGGCGCCAAGGCGGCGGCCGAGCACCTCGGGACGGCCGCGCGCGCCGCCGGTGTGCACAAGATGCTAGTGGTGCGGGACCGCGACGCCGGCGCCGCGAGCCGCACGCAGTACGTCGAGTTCCTGCTCATGCAGGCGGGCATCCCGTGCTTCCAGTTCACGCTGCCGCGCGACTGCGCGACGGTCGAGAGCGTCGAGCTGGGACTCGAGATGGCCGTGCGCGTCGGGGCGGACGGCGTGCTCGCGTTCGGCGGCGGTAGCACCGCCGACATGGCGCGCAGCATCGCGCTGCTCCTGTACAACGACTACAGCGCCCAGGAGCTGATGGAGGTGCCGTAGTCGAGCGCTCTCGAACCTGCCGCTGCGTAATCGGGAGTATGTGCTGACGGAGAATGGCAGGGCGACAGCGAGAGCCTGGAGCTGGAGCCGCCAGCGCCGCTGCTGATCGTGCCTACGATCTCCGGCGGCGGCGGAGAAGTGTCGACTCAGGCGCTCGTGCTGGACGAAGACGCCGACGCCAAACTCTCGCTGGTGACGACCCCTATCGTCCCCGATGTAAGGAGACGTAGCCTATGCGTTGGACTCGGCAGCACTCTGATCCGCTCGCCCTCTCGTGTATAGGCAGTCATCGTGGACCCCGTGCTAGCGATCAGTGTGCCGTTGGTACCGACGGTGCAAGGCGCGCTGACGGCGCTCGGCCAGTGCATGGAGTCCTACCTCATCGGCTGCGAGGACCCGGCGACGGAGGCACTGGCGCTCCAGGGCATTGAGATGGTCGCAGCAGCCCTCGCGACGCCTCTTGTAGAGGGCAAGATCGACCTCAAGAGCGTGGTGATGCGCGAGAAACTGGCGCTTGCCAGTGTGCTGAGTGGCTTCGCCGCCAACTCGTCCGGCTGCGGCGGTGCCCACGCCATTGCCGTGGCGATGGGCGGCGTGTCGGACCTCCCGCACGCCCAGATTGCGTCTGCCTTCCTCCCATTCGTCTTTGATCGGTACGCTCAGCTCGCCGAGGACAACGCCGGCGACGAGTTCTTCGACGAGCTCAAGGACAAGCTCGAGCGCACTTCGGACCGTCTGACAGCGGCCAGCGGGTTCCAAGGCGCGTCCGTGGCGTCGTGGCTGCGCTATGTATCCTCTCGGTTCGACCTGCCGACCCCTGAGACGCTCGAGCTGGACGAGAGCACGATCCGCGGGATCGTCGAGCGCGCAGCGCTCAGACAGGACGCGTCGATGGACCTGCGCTCCGACGAGACCGAAGCCATCCTCGAGAAGGATGACCTGCGCGCGGTGATCGACAGCGCTGTCACGGTCGCGCCTCCGCCGCCTCAAACGGACAGGGGTGCGTGAGCGCGGCCCTGACTCAATGATCGCGAAAGATGAACCGTCACGCACTGCGCGGGGCGGACTTGGTGGCGGCGGCAGCGTTAACTCGTGTCGTAAACGAGCACATCCTTGCGTTTGGTGCGAGGGGAACGTCAGCTGGCATGGCTTCAAGTCATTCGACGTCGTTCTCCCTGTCTGCAGCCGCACCTACTCAATCGGTCTCCTCAACAAATAGAAGAGCACTGCTCGTACACTACACTGCAATGCTGTTGAAGACACGAGCGACGGCGTCGTGCTTCGGCCGCACCTCGTCCATTCTATCGATGCGCATGATGCATCTGATGCCGCCACACTGCGCTTATCCTGGGATCGGCCATTGTCGTCGCCTGTCCAGACTGGACTCCAGTGGACCGTGTCCACCGACGCGAACGAGATCACGTGTCAGCAGCGGCGGATCCGTCTTGCTGTCAAATTCGGGGTGTTATGCGCCTCGAAGCGCACTGTGCGTACACAAGGCGTGGACATGAGCTCCGCCTGTAAAACCAGCGCGCATCTCCGAGAGGATCTCGAGCTTTGAACGCCGGCGGTGAAGCCACAAGTCTCCGTCCCACCGTCTCTAGCCCATCGCATCAACAAGCACTTTGTGCTGGATCTGTAGGTTTCAGAGACGAGGCCGTCGTCCCTAATATCCAGCGTGGTGAGTCACACGCCGGCGGTGTCACCGCCTTCGTCCCTTCCGCACTAAGGCTTTCGCCGCCAACCCCTCAAGCGGGTACTTCCTCCCTCTCTCTTGTCGCCATGGGCAAGCCGCGGTTCGTCCGCTCAACTCCGTTCCGAGACCTGCGCGTGTCGCCGCGAGACCGCGAGGAGCTGCTCGCGTTCGCCAACTCGTTCGTCGAGACCTCCTTCCGCAAGTACGAGAAGTTCGTGGTCACCGACGCGCGCTCCGTGCGCGACGCCGAGTGGAAGCATGTCAAATCGCGCGACGAGCTGCATGTCTACGTGGCGCGCCAGGCGTCCAGGAGACGCGTCGACGACACCGACTTCTCCGCGACTCGCGCCTGCACCAGCGTCGCTGACGGCGCCTTCCCCGAGCTGCAGAGCGTCGGCCACGTGCCCGGCCAACTCGACGACCTCATGCTCGGCATCGTGAGTCCGACGGTTGACATGATGCGTGTCCGGGCGGCGTACGTCGGCCCGGACCTCGAGAACGCCGCGGTGCTCGCGTCGATCGTCGAGCCCAAGCCGTCGGACCCGTTCCGGAGCGTGACGGTCAAGTGGGTCTCGCTCAGTCGCCGAGGCTCGGCCAAGCTGTTCAAGAACCGCGACGCAGTGCTGCTCGAGTCCACGGGCGTGCTCGGTTTCGCCAACGGCGAGCGGATTGGGTACCACGCCATGCACTCGATCGAGTTCCCGGAGACGCAGCGCGCTTCGCAGCACGGCGTCCGCGCTCGCGTCTCGTACTGCACATTCTACCGCCAGAGCGTCGTGGACCGCGTCGAGGTGTTCGGAGCCGCCACCGTCGACGTCGGCGGCCGCGACATTCCCCGAATGCTGGTCGTCCCAGGCGTCGCCGACATGCTGCTCAACACTACCAAGAACGTGCACTGCGGACAGATGAAGAAGGTCGTCAGCACGCTCATGAAGCTGCCAGACGCGCCGCGAGGCGCCGGCCCTGTCGCCTGCGTCACGTGCGGACGGGTTCGAGTCGCGTCCGGCGTGCTCGGAGCGCTGGCCGACCGCCGCAAGAGCGTGTGCCGCCTGTGCTTCGGCGTCGTATGCGCCAGCTGCCGAGTGCGCGAGAAGATCGCCTTCTTCACGCCCAGCAACGGGCTGATGCTCTCCAAGCTGTCCTTTTGCGGCGGCTGCATCACAGCTCACGAGATCTCGAGCGCGCTGGAGACCGCCACAGCCCAAGCTGCGACCGGGTCCGTCGCCCACCGATCATTCGCGTTTTCAACGCTGTCGACAGTGTCCACGACTCGCCCGTCCGACGACTGGAGGCGCACCGCCGAGACGAGGCCACACCTCGACCACATCGCACTTCTATCGGACGCGTCGTGGTCTTCGTCGACTCGAGCTGGGCGGCGCATTAGCGACAGCAGCCGATCGCCAAGCCGAATAGCTGCCGAGTCTCGGTGGGTATTCGAGTAGCGCTCACCAGTGAGTGGGTGTCTATGATGTGAAGGTATTAGAATTAGGAATTCGACCAACATGCCAGCATGGTGCTCCATCGGAAGAGCACAACCACCGCGGCAACAAATAGAGGTCCGACAAAGCAATCAAGCTGGATATTCAACCGCCACTACCAACAACATGAACGCCCTCTCACTCCTCCCCGAGTATTCCACACTCACTTGGGCCACTACGGGCGTGACGGCCGTGCGTTGGTGCGTCCTGGACGCGACGTCTGGGCTTGTGGCGGCGCTGCGGCTTGGCCCTGCGTCGTTGGAAGCGGCGTCTGCGCTCGCTCGTACACGCCAGCATTGTCTCGACGGGGGAGGCTGCCGCTCTTGTTGTGCACGCTGCGGTGGTGGATGCCTTTGCCGGAGCGGCGCCACTGGACAAAGACTCCCATCGCGAACAGCAAGAGCGTCGCCGTCAGGTAGGCCCACCAGGCGCCAGGCACGTCGTAGACCCAGTGCCCATTGCTCCTGCCGCCAAAGCGATTCATGTCGGCGGCGTTCGGGTACTTGCCGGCGAAGTACCCAACGCCCCAGACCATGGACGTGGCCCCAATGAAACTCGTAGCGATGATCAGCAGCGGCTTCTCGAGCTTCCAGGTCAACGCGCCGCCGATCAGCCCAAACACGATCACGAAGATGACCAACATGATCTCTGGGTGGCTCGGGATGAACGCGTACGCGAATGACACCTGGCACACGAACGCGATCATCAGTCCGGCCAGCGCGCCGACCAGGAACACGCCCAGCGCGTATGCAAAAGCGGCGAGCACACCGCCACCAACGCCTGCGAGCAGGAACGCGATCCACGAGACCGTCGGCATCCACGAGAAGGACGAGAAGGCAAACTCGACGATGAGCGCGGCAATTAGCCCCGTGATGACGAAGCCGCAGAGGAAGAGCGTCAGGCGCAGCAACCGGTAGCCGAAGAAGCAGATGAACGTGCCCACAAGCAGCGCCAGGATCGCAGCAATGGTTGGTGCGACGCGGATCTGCCCGTACGAGCTCAGCACCGAGCCGGCCAGCGTCACCGGCGTCGAGCCGAAAGCGGTCGCCACCGCCACAACGTACACGGCGAGGTCGGCGCTCGCCATGGAACGGGGAGAGAGCAGCGACGCCATTGCTCGAACCAGCGTGTGTTCCGGAGCAGTGGAATGCCAAAGTGACTGACACCAGCAACGTCGCTCATTTCGATGCGGCAGTTGGGTTGGGCGAAGCGGCGATCTCGGTGTAAGACACCTTTTTTTGGCCCATGGACGATGTCGAGTGCCACCCAACAACACTAAGTTTAGTGCTGTCGTCTCGGCTTGCAGTAGCGTACATGGTCGATGGCGAGAGCCTCCCGAGCGGGGTGCCCATACAGGTCTGGCTCATACGGTCTGGGTCTCCAGCTGCGCGCACGGGTGCGTTACCGAGAGCTGACTGTCGCTATGGACGCAGATCCACGCCTGCGTGTTCCCGCCCGCAGCGAAGCCAGGTGCGATTCGCTGGCAGGTCGCTCTCGACGACACTCGGAGCTCACACTTGGTCGATCTCGGTCGGACACAGACAAGTCGAGCTTTCGCGTGCGGGAAGACAATGATCTGGAAGTTTCCCGGGGCGACGAGGTCATACACGCCGTCGATCGCACCCTTGCTTGCCGAGAGGCTCATGCGTGTTGGTTGCTGGCGCTTCGACAGACCCTGGCGGTCCGGTTCAACCGCATTTACCAGTCTCAATCGACGCTGGAGAGCGACCTGCTCGAGCGAACACTCCAGCCGCTGGTCAATTCGTGCGTCGAAGGCGTCAACGTCGCTGTGCTTCGGTTCGGCTCGTCAGCGACTCGTGAGAGCGGCGGGCTGTTTGCTGCAACCGGTCGGCAAAGTCTGGGGACGACCGTGTTCCAGGCTATCCGCGCAGAGCTGGACGACAGAGCGAGTCGGTACGCCGGAGCACAGTCGTCTGGAGCAGCAAGTGCCAGCCCTCGCGTCATCGCGCTGCGGCACTCGCTGCGCATTTCGTTTGCTGAGATCGATCAAGAGTCGATCGTGGTCCGTTCGCCCTTCAAAGCTCCGTTGGACTCGAAGCCGCGTCTCACGCGTGCTGCCACTGCGCACAGGACCTCCTAGCACCGACTGACGACGCCAGCGAAGACGACAGTGGCGACGTCTCTCACTCTCATAAGCTGTCACCGCAGCTCCATCCAGTGTTCGGCGTGTCCATTCAAAACTTGACCCAGTCGCCGCCACTTTCGTCGTCGTCAGCGTTTGCCCAGCTTGTTGAGGCCGGCCTGGATGCAAGGAGAACTGTCAGCGACGCGATCGGCGGTGCAGACAGCTGCAGTATCGTGATGAGAGTAGGCTTTGTTCTGCCAAGTGCCTTTGCGGCTTTCTGCATGGACGTGCACTGACTTGGCCGTGACTCTCTTCGTAGATAACATCGGCACAAGTGCTAATCTTCCAAGACGGATCGCAGCAGGAACTGGCATCGTGCTTTGACTTAATCGAGCTCCCCTCGACGAACGCGCTCGCTAGAGTACGTCATCTGCGATGCTTGACGGTCTTCTATACGACAAAGCTGACCATCCTGACCTTCTTCGCAAGCCAAACACGAGCGTGAGGCTGACAGAAGGTGCACAGCGTCATCAAGCGCTCTTTGCGATCGCAAACGTCGCCGAAGAGCTCGCTCACTGCGACGAGCTGCGCAAGAGAGGGCCCCGCGCAAGAACAAGCGAGCGCGACAACTCCCACGCACCGCGCGATTCGCTTGAGCGCCTCACAACAGTGCCATTTGCGTCGTCAAATACGACCTGGATACTGCAAGAAGCGCTTGGCGGGACGTGCCTCACCCTTGCTCTGGTCTCGGTATGTCCCGGCGACTTCATCGGGTCTAAAGCCACGCTCCAACTGGCCAAATCGCTTGCAAGGATTCACAATTTCCCCGTCACCAACACGTCGACGATCCAAGGCATTCGCTGGCGGCACCTCGCGCAGCTGAGTACTCTCCAACGACGCTATGGAGGGAGTTCGCCGAACGGTTCACTGTTGCTCGATGCTCAGCTCGGTGCGGCCAATGGGGATAGTAGAGGAGCTGGATCACCGAGCATCTTGAAGGAAAACCGAGCGCTTCGTGAGGATCGGCAGCAACTGCTGTCCGCCATGAGCGCGTTGAAGACCAAGTACCGCAGCTTGTTCGACGGTGAGATTGAGGTCCGGAAGGAGCTGCTGGCATGCGAGCAGGAGAAGCTGGCGCTCAGCCGCGCGTTCGTGCAGTTCCAGAAGGAGAAGACGCAGGAACTGCAGGCACTCGACGCGGCGAAGTTCGAGGTCGAGCACAAGCTCATCGAGGCCGAGCGGATGGTGCTCGAGATCCAGCAAGATGATGCCAAGAAAGCTGCTCAGATAGAGGAGCTGTGCGCGAAGCTGGCTGAGGTTGTGCGAGGCAAAACGGCGCTGGCTGAGGACCTCGCGCGCGCGCAGACGTACGCGAGAGACAAGGAGCAGGAGCTGGAACGGGAAGCCAAGAAGAACCAGCAGCTGAGTCTGGAGCTGATCGTGGCTATCAACCAGAAGCTCAAGCTGCAGGCCGAGCGAGAGGAAGCAGAAGCGGAGCAGCGCGCGGGTGGTGGTCGACTCGTGGATCTTGAACGGCAGCTCGCCACGCTCGACGCGGAGCACCGCGAGCTAACTGCCAAGTACTCAACACTGGAGTCCCAACTGGACGAGGCGCGCAAGGATGCGGCGCGCAAGGAGCTGGAGCTGGAGCGGTTGATGCTTGCGAGCAAGACGGAGCGATTGCAGCTCAAACAGGCGACGCGGTCGGTAGACCAGCAACTGAGTGCGCGGTCGGACAAGCTGGCTTGCGAGCTGGAGACGGAGCGAGCGGCCTTGAGCGCGGAGAAGCGAGCACTCGCTCTGCAACTCGAGCGCGCGCTGGTGGAGAACAAGCAGCTCTCGAGAGACAAGGAGGGGCTTGTGGCCGCGTGGATGGCAAAGTCGAGCGAGAGCGAGGAGTTGCGCGTGCGCAATGAACGACTGCGCACCGAGGCGCAGGCGCAGGTGGAGCTATTCCGCTCTAAACTCGCTCGGTTGGACGATGTCATCGGTAGCCGGGGAGGGAACGGGCAGAGCGTCGCGCTGGAAGAGCTGGTTCAGTCGTACCAGTCGCGAGAGAAGACGCTGCGGGGCGAGCTTGAGCGGTGCGAGGAGGAGCACTTGATGATGCTTCGACGACTTCACGGCCGGCAAAGTACGTCTCTCAATGGCGTGAGGCGGGTGTCAGCGGAAGCCGGAGACAGCGCGACGGACGAAGATACTAGACCAACCGAGGTCTCTGGCGACGCTGAAGCCTTGGCCGAAGCGCTGAAGTGCGTGAGGGAGCGCCTGGCGGTCAGCGAGCAGCGAGTTGCCGACGAGATGCACGCACGCGCGTCGCAAGCTCTGGCTGTGACGGAGCTTGAGCATACAAAAGAGCGACTCACTGAGGAGTGCGCGCAGTATGAGCGCCAGTGCCGGGAGCTGGAGCGCGCTGTGGAGACGATGAAGCGCGAGGCGGATACTGGGAGCCGAGCGCGGGAAGCCGAGGCGGTGGCTGCAATCGGCAAGATGCACGAGACGCTGATGCGGCAGGTGGACGAGGTGCGGAGGTTGACAATGGCGACAGCTCAAAAGCAACAGCAGCAACAGCAGCTTCAAGTAGCCGAGGCTAGCAACCAGTCGGATCGCGGGTTCGCGAGCACATCCGGCGGTCGTTCGAGCCAACTTGGGACTGGTGGGGATCAGTTGAAGACGCTGCGGAAGGAGAACAGCCAGCTGACGACCAAGCTGCGCGACGGCAAGGCGCGGTGGACGAGGCTCCTTGAGGAGACGGAGCAGCGGTGTGCCGCGCTGCTCACCAAGAACGCCATGCTCGCCGAGGAGAACCAGCACCTGCAGCAGCGCGTGAAGGTGCGTGCGGGTATACTTTTGTCTCGCTTCACGCTTGGACGAAGTGACGTTTCACTCGTTGGATTGATGACCGCAGCACTTGATGGCGAACGCTCCATGACGACAGCGAAGACAACGCGGGAAGGGAGTGAACATGCTCGTGGCCAACGCCGGCCGTCATGATCGCATTTACACCGCCATCGCGTGGTGGCAGACCCAGACCTATTCTAAATACCGGCAAACACGTACCAACCAACACACTTCGGACTGCAACACTTCGCAGCTTTACTGGCTTCCACGCATCCAGAGAGAGCGCTCACACACTGACGAACAGTTTTCACGGGTGAATGTTGTTGCTTCGTAGCTGGAACGAGTCATACTGGCGCGTCCCCCACGCGTTGTAGCTCTTTCGCACGAGTTGATCGACGCGCACGCGGATCTGGCGCTTGTTCAGCCCGACACACAAGCGCACGCGCAAGTCCGAGATGATGCGCGCCAGTTTGGCGCCGTCAAAGCACGGGAACGGCGAGTGCTGGCCCGTCGTCTGCAACAGTGCCACGATCTCCGACTGATACTTCTGTAGGGCGGCGAAGCCCTCGCACAGACAGCGCTGGAACAACCGGAAGCCGTCCGAGACCATACCGCCCATCACGTCCACCATTTCGGTCGTCAGCTTGAACGGCGCGTCTTCCACGCTAAACATACCGCCTGGTGCGATTCCCAGTATGAACCCAAAGTCGATGTGGATGACCCGGCCTTCCGAGCTGAGCAGAATATTGCCGTTGTGCCGGTCCTTCAGCAGCAACACGTAGCTGACAACGGAGTACGCTGCCATACTTTCAATGAACCGGCGCTGCGCAGTTTGGAATTCGGGTGATGTCGGCTCGCCATAGACACTCTTGAAGTAGGCGGACAGGTTACCGCCCGGGAAGTTCTTCTTGAGATGGTCGAGCGAGCACGCATCTGTGATGGTCTCGAGCAGCCCAATGTTGGCCCCAGTCGCAAGGATGCGGTAGGTGCGCAGCCATAAATCTGGCGCCTCGAACTCGAAGATCGCCTTAATCTTGTTGATGAGCTGCATCGTGAACACCTCTTGGCGCAGATCATCGTTTGTCTTCACGATGACTGAGAACAGGTTCCACCCAGGCAAGTGGCCCATGGGCGACTCGCGCTGGATACGCTCCTTGCGAACCTCCCAGCTCTCGCCGTAGACCTTGCTGTTGTACACAATGTTGTCAGCGCCAAGTCGCTGTCGCGCGTTGCGAACGCCTCCCACAATCTTCCCGCGACTCAATGGCTCGCCTCGAACAGCTTCGCCCGGGAACGTCATGTGGCGACCAAGAAACGCGCCGACCGCTGATTTCATATCGGGACTGAACGAGTCGCTGTCGCCCGCGCTGCTCGCAGAGTCTAAGTCCGGGAAACTCATTTCCGACTCCTTCCGTTCGAGCGCCCCCTCCACTTCAGCCTTGTTCTTCGAACCACGCCTCACCGCACCGTCTGCCGAAGACTCAGACGACATGGTCGAGTCGCGCACTTCTTCATCCGTCAGCATCGAAATAGCCGGCGCTGACTCGAAGAACGTCGAGTTCCGAGGACGAGACGAGTTGACGAACGGTCGCAGGCGGGAATCCGTATCAAGCTCCGTCGTCGCATTCACAGGAATGGTCTCGACGAAGATCAGCGTCGGCGCACGCATCTTGGTCGAGAAAACCTTGCCTTCGTTCGGAGGGATCCGAACGACTTGGTGCAACTCGTCGGATGCTGTGCACAACGGGTAGAGGGCCGATGCGTCCAATCGCTTGTTCAGCTCTTCCAGCTCAACCTCCAGATACTTTCCCCGATTCTCAACAGGCTGGACGTGGCGCAAACGCTCGCTAATTGCAGCCAACGACTGGACAAAGTGGACCTGCTCAAACACCAGTGCCTCAACCTGGTCGGAGTCGCTATCCGTGACGAACGCGCCTTCCTCGTCCTCGTCTTCGTCAAGCTCCGGCCTGATAATCATCGAATCATACAAGATGCTTGACTGGAACTCGCACAGCTCCACGCCCGATCGAGTCAGAGCCATAGCGCATGACTCAAAGTCCCCAACGGTCTTGGCGTTGAGCCATCGCTCTAGCATGGAGTCCTCCTCGTGCGCGATCACGTTTTCCGTTTGCACCGAAATCTGTTGCAGGTCCTTCATGATCTCAGTAAACTGGTGCTCTGGGCAGTTCACCAACAGCAAGTCCTTCCAGATGTCGATGGAGCGCGAAGATCTGGACGGGTTGGCTGGGTAAATGAACCCTAGCAGCGCAAGCAGTGAATGAGGATGTAGCTTGTTCGCGTCACCCACAGAAGCCTGGACGTGCCAAATCGTCTGCAGCGCAATGCGTGCCGATCGACGGCAGATCGCGCGGATGTATCGCTTGAGGTAATACAGCTGCACCTCAGAGTGCTCCAAGTCCGTGTCGCAACACTGGAACAAATGCAGGATCTGGTACCACAGGTTCTCGACGCGATCGATGCAGTTCTCCGTGTAATATGGCAGGCGCTCGCACGCCACGCGAAACAGATGCGGCTTCTTGCGCGTCTGATACAAAATCTTGATCGTGCGGTTCAGACTCATCGGGCCAAACCGAAGCTTCTGCAGCGTCCGCTCCAGTAGCTTCGTCTCCGAGGCCGTCTTGGCGACTTGGCTGTAGTTCTCGCCCACATACGTCGCCATGGAAATTCCCTTGCTCACAAACGGCTTCAGGAAGCGTGTCATCGTACGCAAATACGAGACAAAGTCCTGACGCCGGGCACACTCGTCGCAACAGCGGCGGGTTGACCGGAGACCGAGATGCTGCAGCTTGACTTGTCTACTACAATGGCGAGAACAAAACGCGCCAGAGCAGGAGCCGCACACATGCCGGCGCGCGACAAGTGCTTTAAACCGGACTCCGCAGTCGAAGCAGCCTTGGTCGCCGTTCGTGCTAATCGACGTCCTGGATGCGGTCGACGCGGCCGAGAAATCGCTTGGTGCTGGCGCAGCAAAGTGCTCTTCCTGCATCGTTGTACCTGACTCCGGCAATTGTCCCATCGACCCGCTGGTGGGGTATCCGTACTCCAGAATTGGATACGATACAGGCGAAAAGTCCATAATAGGCGGGGCTGACGACGGCGCCAGACTCAGAGGCGGCGCAACGGTTTCGGATAGAATGGGGGGAGTGGGGGAGTTTGCTGCCGGCGACGCGCTGCCGAGTGTTCGCAGCATGTCTTCTGGCACGATTCGCCGCGAAGCCTCGTCGTGGACGTTGGGTCCTGCCGAATCGCTCGCTTTCCCGACGCACTGAGACAGCTTTGCGATCCACTTCTGCTTGTCTTCTTCGGTCGGCGACGAGCACAACAGTAGCCGCTTGCCGGTCGTTCGGACCGCGAACGGAAACGGGTACACGTTGATCGTGCCCATGCCGTCCCAGCCCTCCACGCCCTGCACCCAGACCTCGCCGCGCAGCTGGCTCTCTCGCCGCGCGAGCTCCTCCGACATGTACCAGCGCAGGCGGTTGCCTTGCAGCACGCAGTAGCGCCACGACCCCATGTACATGCTCGAGCTGTACCGCTTGCGCAGGTATCCCTCACATACCACGCTGTCGTCGCCTTGCTCGAAATCCTTGCGCGCAGACAGCCCGTCCGCGGATGCCATGGCCGAGACGCCCTTCATTCTCAAGTGCAGCGCGTCCTGGTTGTCTATAGTCTCGTCCGGCCGCCTCTCGAACCCCGCCGGCGCCGTGTTCGCGTGCGCGCGCGCGGCGGGCGACATCTCGATGAGGTAACCCTCCGGCATACTCATCAGAGCGCTCCGGGCCCCGGGTTTGGGCCCCTACGACGCTCCACGCTTGACGTTTGACGCGCAACGGGACTGCGCCAGCCACGAACCTCCCTGCGACTCGGAACGGCACGAAACGACGCGCCAGTGCGAGGAGGACACACTGGGACTGGACAGGGGGCGCCGCGCGAGCCGCTCGGAGCGCTGTCGCCGTCCAAAGTCGCGGTGGATGGCCGCCTTTCCCGTCGCTTTCTTCCTGCTGCTTTTCCTCGCTTTGTCCGCTTTCGATGCAAGGGGAAAGGCTCCTGTTTTATGTTGCACGAAGGTGCGAACGCTCTGAATTTCTCCTGTGGCGAGGTTTTATGCCTGCTGCTGAGGTTTTAAATTGGTTCGGGACCCAAAATCATGCAAGTCGAGTCAATTGATGGTACTTTGCTGACGGATGCACACAGCAAAATTTTCTCAAAGCTTCATGTACCGTCAATTTTTAGCAACATGGCGACTCACGTGGGATTGAAAAGTGCAGGCGGTACACAAAAACTCTCGAGCGGAAGTGTATTTTGTTCCCCCCTTTACTCGCATCATGCATGCTGTGCGTGCGGAACACACGTGTCATACGGCGCAGCTCCTGGAACCATAAAGACTTGACTGGAAAGACACGCGTGTCGGTACTGTACTGCTGGCTTTCGTCGACCCCCAAACTGAGCACAATTTTGCCAATCAAAAAGTTCGATCTTTCGAATCGATTCTTTTGTCCAGTGAAAATTCGAATCTGTCCAATTGGGTGCGTGTGGTAAAATATGGATCGCAACAAAAATACCATTTTTAAGCTGCTAAACATGGAACGACGCAACACAGCAACACGGACGCTACCGCCTAGTTGCGAAGGCGACGGACGCGGCACTTGGACGTCGTTGTCGCAGCGGAGGACGCAGTCGATGCCGCCGAGTCATCAGCCTCTCCCGCGATGCTGGACGCCGTCTCTGCGTCCTCCTCAGCGGTGCTGGAGCTCGAAGAAGTCGCCTCCGTCTCGTCCTCAGCCGTAGAAGCAGAGTCCACGGATGAGCTTGAAGACGCGGCGTCCTCGGTGGTGGATGCAGAAGAAGTCATTTCCTCCAAGTAGCTCGAGGTCGACGCGTCCTCGGTGGTCGATGCAGAAGAAGTTGTCTCCTCCGAGAAGCTCGAGGTCGAAGCATCTTCAGTGAAGCTCGAGGTCGAAGCATCTTCAGTGTAACTCGATGTTGAAGCATCCTGAGTGTAGCTCGAGGTCGACGCGCCCTCGGTGGTCGATGCAGAAGAAGTTGTCTCCTCCGAGAAGCTCGAGGTCGACGCATCT
>JAADXX010000312.1:0-30621 GCA_023338025.1 Phytopythium oedochilum | reverse complement strand
AAGCTTAGAGTTATCACGGTTCCCTGTAACTGCGTAGACTAATGCTGAGTGAAGTGTAGCTCCCTCTGTTAGTGCTGATGCTTCTGTGGCAATAGCTGTGGACATAACTTTCCGTGCTAGCTCGACGATAGGACATTTTGTTAAACAGCATCTGAAATAAGCATTTATACGATGCAACTTACCGATTAGGGGAGTTTTTCCTGGGCAAATTTTACGTAGCGTTGCTGGTACAATACTGCATGCTGCTTACCGAGTGGTCATTTTTATTGTCCTACCGCATCCTATTTTACGCACAGCGCTTGCGTAGCGAGCGCCGCTCGGCTAGTCTAAAAAAACTAACGCAGTTCCGCGTGGCCAGTGTGTGTGTGTGTGTGTGTGTGTGTGCGTGTCTGGAAGCATTTTGTCAGATGGATACTGCAATATTAGTGGACAAAGCCCCTACTACCATACGATACGATTGGCTGAAATACGGGAATTAGTGTACAAAACACAAAATACAGTACGCGCGCGAACACTGATATGAATTATTTACCTCCCGCATACCCAAAACACTGTAAGTTTCCTCTCAAGTACGTTTTTTAACAATCAGTACACAATAAAATTTAAATAACTTTATTTAAAGGAGTAAACATTACGAAAGCATTTAAATTGCATGAGTGCTAATAATATACGAAAGCATTTTAATTTTTGAATGAGTGCTACTTATTATACGTTTTAACACTATCCCACCATGTTGCAAAGCTAAAAATAAGTCTACAAAACTACAGTCAACACAGTAATTAGTATACGTGAGGATATAGAGTGTTCAAAATTAGCTTCATTCTGTTGCTGTGACACTAATTCCTGTAAAAAGCACGACTTACATGTTCATAATTATCGTGTGTAAGTCCGCAACATTTTTTTGTGAAATAAGGTGCTTAACTTTGAACTTGGCTTCACACCATTATACTTCTTTGCTTAGAACAAACCTCCAAAATATCACTCACAATTATTCACCTTATTTACTGTGCTGGAAAGTCTTATCTTTTCTTGGAATGCAATGACCAGACATGATCTTTCTCTGTAGAGACGGAACGTGAACAACCAAGATTGAGGATTTTAGAGAAGCACAGGGTGCACTTCCAAGTCGAGTGAGTTAAAACACAATTCACCAAGATGACTTCAAATACTGGGCTGGCATTGCGTAAGTGACACAAAAAATTAGTATGCGTTTAAAAATAGTGTATGTGAGACTATTTTTTTATTTGAAATATCAAGCCTGTTTACAATAAAAGTCTGCGTGAGACTAATTACTGTAATAACTGTTAGTACACGTTTCGACGCAGCTACTGGGCTACCTGTTTACATCCAATAGGCTACATCAACGACACACTTGAGCTGGAGGATGTTTTGTATCTAAAAAAGTAAACGGTTCCGTGTAAGTGTTAGATGAATACAGTGCTGCCATAAAAGTGAACAGTACTATACGAAGCCATCAGCTAAAATACCGTATAATGCTTTTTTAATGCGACAAATCTTATGCGACAATGTATATAATATATAGTATAGCCAATCATTGGCCAAGAATCGCGATCGTTCCATGGTACCGCAAAATACATTTCAGATGCGACATACACAGATCAAATATAACATTTGCGGTTCAGTATGGCTTGGCAAAATACACGAGCATATATTTTTGACAGTCCGTATTTGAAATGTGTTATAATTATTGTTTACACGGAGGAATCAAATCGCGGATTGGCGGAAAAGTCGGCTCGGCATTGTGGCCAATCGAATCGCCGCTACAAGTCGACCAACATGCTCCAACAGCGCGACACACAACGACAGCGGAGGAAGCGATGGCGCAGGGCAGCGGGTACCTCAAGAAGGGCAAGAAGGCGGTCAAGAACGCGTCGGCCAAGCCGGCCAAGAAGGTGACGCAGTACGCGCACAAGCGGTCGGCCGCCAAGTTCACCAAGAAAGGGAGTGCGTACATGGCCTGGCTCGTCGTCCGATGAGTGTGTTTTATCGTGAAGTACGAGGCTGATATCGCGGTGGCAGACCCTACGACCGAGATCCGGCGCGGCGCCTCGGGCTTCAAGAACAACGGCGGCAAGGCCGTGACGGGCTTCATCAACCAGAACATCGAGGAGATCATGGCGAGCCGCGTGGTGCAGTCGGGCACGACGCTGGCGCTGACCGACGTCAAGGCGGCGGGCAAGGACCGGCTCAAGCAGATCAACCAGGCAACGCGCACCAAGAAGAAGTCGCGCGTGGCGCAGAAGCTGCAGGCCATCGAGCGCCAGATCAAGGAGAGCGAGGAGAAGTAGCCGCGGCGGGAGACGCTCCTCGCGAGGGTAAGCTAATTCTACGTAGTTTCGGTGGCGTTTACGAACCTGGCGGGCTTGTCGGCGCGCGCTGCGTCGGCGACGCCGGCGCTGAGCGCGTCCCCTGGGCGGCCGTCGCTGCCGCCGCCGACGCGGCCGACGGCTTGCGGAACTTGTACACGCTCGCGTCGGGGAACAAGTGCAGCAGCAGCTCGTCCGCGAGGCTGAAGAGCAGGTTCTTGACAAACACCTCGTGCTGCAGGAAGTCGTGCATCTTGAGCGCCGCGTTCTCGCACGCCGACTCGCCCATGAGCGACACGAGCCGCGGAGGGAAGCTCGCGAGCAGCGCCTCGAGGCAGCGCCCGTGCAGCGCGCGCATCTCGTCGGCCGACAGCTCGCCTGCAGGCGGCGCGACCGCCGCCGCCGCGTCCTCCGGGAACATGTACTCGCGCAGACTGCGCACGCCCGCCGCGAGCTTCTTGGGCTCCGTCAGCGACAGCACCTGGCGCTCGAGCTTCCGGAAGTGGCTCGCGCTCAGGAACGCGCGGATGAACGACCGCGTGACCGAGAAGAGGTGGCGGCGCACGGCGCCGATGCCGTCGAACTCGAACACCTCGCTCAGCGCCGCGAACAGACTCACCTCCATTTTCTGCAGCACGCGCATCTTGGTCTCCTTCGAGTTGGCGTCCGGAGCGATCCAGCGACCCTTCTTCCACTTGCCGTTCTCCATCAGCAGCGCGCCAGTCGCCGAGCCGCTCGCGCTACCGCTCGCCGCGCCGCCACCGCTGACGCCGGTCGACGCCGACGCGCCGGACAGCACTCCACCTTCCCCTGCTCCCGCGCCTCTCGTCGCGGACGCTTCGTCTGCGTCCCATCCGGCGCGCTGCTGCCCGGTACTCGCGTTGCCATCGCTGACGCCTGCGCCGCTGGTGTTGGAAGCCGTGAGGAGGAGGAACTTTTGGACCACGGCGCTCTGGCACAGCGTGTCGCACGACAGCAGACTCTGCAGGAACTCCTCCAGCACGTACAGCCGCTTCTCGTACGTCAGCGCGACGACCGGCAGGTGGCGCAGCGACGGCTCGACCGCGAGCATCTCGGCGTAGTCGACGCCCTTCCAGTGGCACTGGCGGCACCCGGCGCCATGCTTCTTCTCCTGCTTCTTGAGCTTCTCGAACAGCTTCTTCTCGAGCACCTCGAAGTCGTGGAAGCTCTTAATGGCCGTCCAAGCGTACCCACCCTCGCCCTTGACGCGCACCGTGACCTCAAAGCGCGCGTTGCTGCTCGCAGCCGAGTTGGTCGGGGACACGACCGGTGACGTCGTCGACCCACTGTAACCTACAGCCTCGCCGTTAGAGGCGTTCATGCCGAATAGATCCGGCAGCTCGCGGTCCTTGTCCTTGTCCTTGACCAGGTACTTGCCAACATGGGCCTCAATCCGCAACTTGTACTTTTTCACAAGCCGGTCGTAGCAGTTGCCGCACACGCGCGTCTTCTTGGTCGACTCGAGCGGCGGCGGGAACGCCGTGAAGGCATAAAAGTCGAGGCACGAAGCGCACACGCGCTGGTGGCAGCTCTGGCAAATCCCCGCGCTGCCTGCTCGAGACGCCAGCGACTTGAGGCAGCGGAAGCACAGATCATCGTCTTCCATGTCCTCCTCGTACCCAGAGGACATCCGGCTGCTGAATTCGCGAGAGTGACCAACAGTCGACCCCAGCAAACCCTGCGAGTCGCTTGTCGGCGCTGCCTTCTGCACGGGTGACGCCCGACCCAGTGACAATCTCCTTCGAGGAGTTCCACTGGTCGGCGACTTCACGTCGCTCAAGCGCGACTCCATCGCAACCGGTGTTGACCTCCCGCCGTTCGAGGAAGCTGGGAGGAACACATTCAAATCGGCGTTGAGCGCTGAGATGTCCGACTCGGTGATCGGGCTTGCCGGACTGTTCTTGTCAAAACTGAGCGACCGACGCTTCATCAACGGCCGCCCGGTCTTGAGCTTTGTCGCCCTCTCGAGCCTGTCGGCCTTGTCACGCGCGAAAACGTCCAGCCTGTTCTTCAGTCTCCGCGCTTTGCTCAGCGGTCCCGATCCGGGGCGAGCGCTCTCACTGCTAGAGGTGTCGTTGGAAGGAGAGGCCGCGCTTCTCGAGGATGAAGGCGACAGTTGGAAAGCTGACCCCGGGGATAGCGCCATCGACAAAACGGGCGGGAGCTGACGTCGTGAGCGAATCCAGCGTCGGCGGCGAACCGAGTCGAACTTCTTCTCCTTGTCGTGGAACCGGTCCTCAAACGTCTTGGCATACTCCCACGAGCCACCCGGCTGCTTCTGCTTGTCGTTTCCACCACCGCGATCGCTGTCAGAGGAGTCTCCCGGGCTAGTGATGTCGCTGGATCTCCTCTCCAGCGCCCACTCACCCTCCCACACCCACTCGGATGATGGCAACTCTGTTTTTCGCTTGTCTTGGGCCTTCACCCAGCCTTGAATGGGGACATACCGCTCGGTTTCCCACACACTCTCCAGTACCCGAACGGCGTTGTGACTCTCCTCACTGGCGTGGTGACGGCTCGAAGTTGGGGAGACACCAAACTCCTGGTCCATTTCGCTTTTCCGCCCGAGTAATGCTGGGATCTCCAGCGACAACCTCAGCGCATTCAGCTGCCACAAGCTCTTGAGCACGCTCTCAGACCGCTTGGAGTCGCTCAAAATCGCGAACTCGTCGTAAAACTGCCGCGTCACATCCGAATGAAGGCGCAGTCCTGAGAAAAACTCCGACAGCCGGCCCTTCTCGAGCGCAGCAAGCAGCCACTGGATGCCGCGTGTCGACACAAAAGAGTCGCTGTCACTGCACGGAGGGCAGCGCGATGCGATGAAGCGCCAGTGATCATTAAGTTCTGGCGCATCCGGTCGATCTTGCGCCAGGTAGTTCCAGTAGTAGTACACGTCCTCTCCGTTTTGGCTGGACTCGAGGAAACACGAGGACGATAGTCGCGGCCGATGGTCCGGCGACTGAAGTAGGTCATCTTCCGTGACCATCAGGAGCGTCGACTCGGACATGCGTCCCGACTCATCGTCCCCATGATTGCTGTCCCCCGGCTGCGACAAGCCGCTAGTACGATACCCGAGCATCAGCACGTCTTCCAAAGCTGATAGCAGCTCGTACAGCTCCCTTGCACGCGCAGAGCTGCGCATTTCAGGTCGCTCGTTGAACATTCGCACATAACTCGCGACAGACTTGTCCAGCAGTCGAACAACTCGGTCCTGGACGTTGGCGATTTTGGCGGCAGTGGACGTGCTAATCGATTGGTCGCTCTCTCTGTGGTCGCTTGCGTTTGAATGACTTGTGACACTGCTCGACGCGAGCTCAGCGGTACCTTGCTCAGCTACCTCCATCGACTCTTCGCCGTCGTTGTCGTCAGCGTCCACCTCGATCTCTCCATCTTCCCCCTCATCGTCATCGAAAGTTTCATCCGTCGCTTTCGCATTGCTGCGGTGGCGCATGTCTCCATCAGGGGTCGTTGGAGGCGTCAACAAATCGTCAAACGACTCGCCAATACCCGAGGCAGCGATCGGCGATGTCGCAGTGTCAGCAGCTGCTTCGTTCCGCTTCCAAGCCTTTTGAAGAAGTTGGCCCGGCTTCCGAATCATTCGCGCCGCAGCATTGTTCGACAGAGCCCCGCTAATTGACGACGAGGAGAGAGGTGGCTGCGAAGCTGGTGGTAGCCCGTGCTCGTTCGGGTGGTTGCTGAGCGTTCGAAAGCGCTTCTTGACTTTGCCGATCGAGGAATTGAGGCTCGACCCGATGTTTGCCTTGACGTTCTTCAGGTCGTCCAGGTGGATGCTCGGGCGTGCACTTGCATCGCCGCTCTTTTGCGAAGTGGACGGCGCTGATGACATGAAATTGCGAGGCGCCATGAGGCGAGACGCCTTGGGGAGACTGATGCGCTCGTCCAGAGAAAACATCGAGGTGATCGTCTTCCGATCGCCATTGCCACCTCCGCTTAGAGGAGCCAGCGCGCTCAGGACCGACGAGCCAAAGGTGAATGCGGCCGCGTCGGACCATTCGTCACTGTCAAACAAACTCTCTGAAGCGCCAGTGGCAGTGGTTGCAGCCGAAGAAACCGCGTCGACGAGGGCTTGGAACGCGGCTTCGGCTTGCTCTCCGCTGCGCTTGCTCGCCTTGTAGAGAAAGCTGCCAGTCATTCGCAGCTTATTGAGCGATGGCCTCGCTCCAGACGGCGGCAGCGACGTAGGAGACTGTGAGAACACGTCACGGCCCTCTTTATCGTCGATGAACGCGCCGAGGCACGCGACAATGAGCTCGTTAGCGTACCGAGGTTGTGCGTACTCGGTCAGGGGCTTGAGGATCTTGAACGCTGTGATCTCGCGAAGGAGGTTGGTCGCGATGGACACGAAGATGTTCGTGTTGTACTGCTGGCCGAACTGCGGCTTGAGCTGGACGAGCAATTGCGTCGCGAAGTGGCGCAGATAGAGCGCCTCGGCACTCTCCGCGGTTGCTCCCTGCTTCTTTGGCGAGCCTTGGTCCGTCGATTCTGCGGGTGCGACGCAACCTGGGTGCACGAACTGCGAGTGCTGCACATACGTCTTGACGTACTCCTGCCGCTTGGCGATGTTGGCGTCGTCCACCTCGTTCGGGTTGAACACGTCTGGGTGGTCCTCGG
Source organism: Phytopythium oedochilum (assembly GCA_023338025.1). Lineage (NCBI taxonomy): Eukaryota > Oomycota > Peronosporomycetes > Pythiales > Pythiaceae > Phytopythium > Phytopythium oedochilum. The sequence goes on along the minus strand of JAADXX010000312.1, from coordinate 23,641 downwards.
CCAGCTGCGCGTATGCCTCGCGGAACCAGCCGAGGTGCAGCCGGAAGAGCTCGACGCACTTGGCGACCATGGTGAGCGCCTGCGACGAGTCGATCTCCATGAGGCGCGAGGCGGCGGCGCCGAGCAGGTCGGCGAGCAGGAACTTGGCGTCGTGCGGGAACTCGTCGTTGGGCGAGACGGGCTGGAACCAGTAGGCGACGTAGTCGCGCACGACGAGGCGCGACAAGGCCGCGATCTCGTCGCAGAGCTCGGGCGGGAGCCCCCAGGAGGTCCGCAGGTGCGCGACGACGGGGAGGCGCTTGAGTACGCGCAGCTGGAAGCCCGCGTCCGCCATGCCGTCCGCGTTCGCGAGCGCCTGGCGCGCGTCCGTGGCTTGGAACTTGAGTCCACCGGCGGCGGCGGCGAAGGAGGGGCCGCCGCTGCTCGACCGGTGGCGGTAGCGGCTGTAGTAGTTGTAGCGAAGCAGCGCCTGGTCCAGCAACTCTTGCTCGCGCGCGAGCTGGAAGGAGCGCAGGAGCCACCAGACGCTGCCGCTGCCCGCGACCAGCACGGCGATCTGCAGCAGCCGCAGCGCGAACCACGCGGCCGCGCGCACGCCCAGTAGCAGCAGCGACGGCCGCAGCGCCGCTGCGAGCGCCACCAGCGCGCAGGACACGAGTAGCCGCCGCCCCATGCGCGCGCTTGCAGTCGGCGACGGACTTTCTGGCCGGCGAGCCTTGCGCGTTGAATGGGGCGGGCGTTTTACAAATGACAACGGCCGGCGGTATACTGGGGCCAAGTCAGACGGAGCCGGATCCGTTCGGGAGCGGGAAGGCACCCATGACGCGGCGGCAAGGGGAAACACTGTTCGGAAACGGGGCGACGTCCTGAAATAGATCCCTAACATACGGTTTTTAGCACCACATCTGTCAATATGGTGTGGTCGACGCTGTTTAGGGGACAGGCGCGATTTTGTGGCTGGAGAAGGTCCGGCGCGCTGCCATACAATCGAGGAGAGAGAAGCGGAGCGAGCGAGCATGAGCGCGTTGATGCTGCGCGGCGCGGCGCTGCTGCGCCCGACGACCGCGGCGCTGGCGGGCCGCGCGCTGGCGACTGCCGCGGCCGCGACGCAGCCCGCCGCCGTGGCGGCCAAGGAGTGGAGCCCGGAGCATAAGCGCACGGGCCTGCTGGCCGTCAAGGTGGGCATGATGCCCGTGTGGGACGACTTTGGCTTCCGCCACAACTGCACCGTGCTGCAGGTGGAGGAGTGCCAGGTGACGCAGGTCAAGACGGCGGACCGCCACGGCTTCAACGCGCTGCAGCTGGGCGTGGGCGTGCGCAAGGCGCACAACGTGACCAAGCCGGTGCTGGGCCACCTCGCCAAGGCTGGCGCGCCGCCCAAGCGCCAGCTGCAGGAGTTCCAGGTGTCGGAGGACGCGCTGCTGCCGCTCGGCACGACGCTCTCGGCGCTGCACTTCGTGCCCGGCCAGTTCGTGGACGTGTGCGGCACAAGCAAGGGCAAGGGTTTCCAGGGCGTCATGAAGCGCCACAACTTCGCCGGCCAGCCCGCCTCGCACGGTAACTCCAAGACGCAGCGACACATGGGCTCCACGGGCCAGTGCCAGGACCCCGGCAAGGTCTTCAAGGGCAAGAAGATGCCCGGCCGCCTCGGCGGCGCGCGCGTCACGCGCGACAACCTCTGGGTCGCCAAGATCGACGTCGAGCGCAACCTCATCTACGTCAAGGGCAGCGTCCCCGGCAACAGCGGCGGCATCGTGCGCATCACAGATGCGCGCAAGAAGACGCCGGCTGGCCCGCTCCCGTTCCCGACCTTCGTGGCGGTTGAGGGCGAGGCGCTGCCGGCCGAGATCATGGCGCCCGCGGGCGACCTCGACCCGTACCATTACGACGAAAAGTAGGCGGGTGAGAGCAGAGAGAGAGAGGGACAGCGTTTGACGCGCGCCGTAGAGCGGAGACGGAAACACGACCGAGACAGATGACGACGCGTTCGAGTGTGCGATGCCACTGACTGCGGGAGATTGACGTGCGGTCTGACGCAGGAGAGAGAGGCCGGGGAAGCGATACACCTTCAAAGTCCATCGGTCCTGGTGATTTGGTCTCGCTAGTGCAACCATCAACCTCGGGTCTCGAGCACTCGCCCTGTTGCAGGGATCCCTAGAGAAGGCGTGCGACACAGCACACGGCTTGTGCGCTTAGTCGCTGCTTCGGCACGCTCGCGCGGTGCTATACAGGATAATGCGGTTTGGGCGAGTCGACTCGAGGCGGCACACATAGCGTCTCACTCAGCACGCATTTGCTCGCAGGCCCCATTGCTCCCTGGCGACGCGGCGCGTTCGTAGCGATATGCACTGCACAGCCGACGGGGCAGCTGCGGGAAAATCCACCGAGCGTCGTCTGCGGCTTCCATCTCGGGTTTCTCGTTGCAGGAGCGACGGCAGCCGCTTGCTGTCATTCGAGACCACCAAACCCGGCCATGCACTGCCGACGTCTCTGCCAAAGAGGGATCTCGCGTGTCGCTGATCGGCCGGAGTGCACGAATGCCCAGGTCCCGTGCGCCATGCACGGTGGGCACGAGAGGGTGCGCTTCTTGCACAGCGTCCACGCGCGGGCTGGCAGAACAGAGGCATTAGACCTTGCGAGCACCGGGCAAGGTTAGTTGGGGGGGACCATGCAGTAGACACTCGCACATTAGCGTTCCTCCATCGTGAAGTTCGAAGGCTTCGGATTGAAGTGGCGGCTGGGGATTCTCCAGTGGGGAATCGCCAGTAGAGAATCGGATGCTTCAACGTCGACTGGGGAAGAGTGGCGGAACGTGCCAAGCGTGCAATCGTCCAACACTGCGAAACCAGCTGGCACGCCATCGTCACATTGTAAAAAGCAGAGCCGGTCCATCCTTATAGTGGGAGGACCAAATCGTTTTCGTTTGACGACTGCAAGCAAAACAGCAAAATGGGAGCCGTCGTCGCTGCCTGTGTGCGATACATTTGTACTTGGAGTCAATATGCGAGAATGAGGACACCGCGGTGTGGCACGCCGTTCGAATACCTGATGGTCGTGCGGTGCCGCCCGTGATCGTTGGAAGGCATGGCCGAACGAGTTTGTAAGTGTGCCTCAGCGGATCACCAAGACGAGGATGCATAGGAGCAAGCGCCTCGCGCTCTGCGTCTACAGCATATTAGGTAGCGGTTTGAACCCATGAAACGAGACGCCGACGAGTTGCAAAGGCGCACACGATCGATCAGTTTGAGCAGCCTGGCTAGGGTCGCTCTTGATATACGAGCGTCGCACACGGCTGACGTCTGTCGAAACTTCCATGCATTGCCCATTGCCGCCGGCAAGCGCTTCGTGACGGTTCTAATAGAGCAGACAATGTACTCGGACCGGCATCAACGGAGATGGGATCTGCACGCAGCGGAATTGCGATAACTGTTTCGCTAGGAGCGCAGTCTGTCCAGGGATTTCGTATCATTTGCGTCCGTAGAAAATCCTGTCGAACAGCAAGAACGAGAAATGAGACGGCGTCATCACAACGCTGCTGCTGCTTCTCCTGCCGCTTGCGACTGAGGTGGTAAGCGACACTCGCGGTGGATATTGTGGGATTCAAGTCGCTCAATTGCGCAGCTCAGATGCTGACTGTCCACCTTATAAGACGGGCAGTGAGTTACACTCACAAAGCAAGATGTTGGCGCTCGCAAAATTGGCGATGACAACAAAATCGCGCGCGCAGCTGTTGGCGACGCCAACTTGGCGTCGGCAGCGAGCGTCTCTCGCGCACAAGCGTGCTGAGTCGGAAAGACACACTCTTCTGTTTGCCGCGATGGACTGCAACTCGGCAGCAGAAAAAGAAGGCGCTGAGTGACGCCTGGTCACGGCAGAGGGAGGCGGTCGCACAGTGAGATGCGCCTGGCGTCGACTGTGCAAACGTCGAGACGGGCGCGGCTGCAGCACAGTCATGACTCCGCTTAGTAAGATCAAGTGAAAGGAATAAGGACGCAAGAGGGCTTGGCCCTTCTGTAGAGCCACGTCGTGTTACACACCTGATCATCTTCCAAAACGACGCGAGCAAGGTTGAATTACGCCCGTTTTCTCGTCACATTGTGGCAACTGGTCGCATCCTCCTTGCTGATGCGCCGCCGCTTCTTTTCCGCCTTTATCGTCTGATTGCGAATTGGGTTACAGAGTATAGTAGTACGGTACACATTGTTACCGTCAGTTCAAAGCTTGTCTCTGGGATCTCGCACGACATCCGGAGCTGCAACAGCGTCGTGCCGACGCACGTCCTCGTTCTCTATCCACCGCGAGGGTCTAAAAAAATTTATTCCGCACGAACGCGTTGATAAACCCTCGTCGACACGTCCGATAATCGCGCTTAATTTAATCCCGGCAAGGCGGAAGGTTACTAAAGGGGCCAAACGAGCCGCCGCTTTTATACACTCGTCCGGGCCTCACACTGGACGATTCTTCGGCTCGAATCCAGCGCTGCATTCCGCCATTAATTGTGGCGAGCACTGCACTTCGATTCAAAGAGTTCAGTCCGACACGAGCGGAGATGGAGTGAGCACGGAACGATACTGCTATCATACTTTGTTCGAGTGACAAGAGTTCAGACCGCATCTAGAGCACGCGTCGCCTCCTTTTATCGCCATCTGGCGCGGGATAGGGCCCGTCTCCACCAATCGCGGGCTGGGGGGCGTAGAGGCAGACGCCCGGCCCGTCCCTCGTCCTCATCGTTCGCGCTAGCAGCAACGCTGGTCGCCAGCTGTTTCCCTTCTGGCATCGTCCTCGCTTGTCATTCCCATACCCACCTCCCCAGCCCTTTCCCGCTCCCGCCCTCTCGCCCCACAACCGGCCGAGTTCCTTGAGGTTGCCCCCCACGCTCGAGTGGGTTTCCGCCCGCCCTTCCGCTCGCTCACACCCCAATTTGCCTGGCAGCGCGTTCGTCGTCGTCTCTCAGCGAATTACCTTCCCCGCCGTTCCGAGACCCGTTCTCTCTCCCCCCCTCCCCCCTCAAGATGAAGATCTTCGCGCGCACCCTGGTGGCCACGGCCGTGTTCTTCGGCGCGGCGGCGGCGCAGACGTCGAGCTCGAGCGGCGCCGGCACGGTGACGGCGGCCGACACGTCGGCCTCGTCGACGGCCACGGCCACGGCCACATCCGGCGCGGCTGCGAGCGACTTCATGGCGTCGCTCAAGCCGGCGTCCAAGAGCTCGGACGCGTTCCACATGCAGCCCGTGCATGTGGTGCAGGCGCGCGTGCAGAGCGACGAGCCGCTGTGGAACGAGGAGAGCGGCCGCTTCGGCTCCAAGTACTACGACACGCCCGAGGAGCAGTTCATCGGCCTCATGGACACGGTCAACACGGCGTCGGTCGAGGGCGCCCTCATGTACGTGCAGGCCGAGGGCATCAACTACAACTCGCGCTCGGAGGAGGAGCGCTGCACGCGCAAGAACGACATGACGTACGTCGTGTTCTACGAGATGGCCATCGTGCAGACGAACGAGACGCTGGCGCTGTACCAGGACTCGGCCGACCAGAGCGAGTACGGGCCGATGATCCCCATGGACTCTGGCCGCTGCACGCCCTCGTCAGGCGAGGGCAGCTCGGAGGTCTTCCCCACGGCCTGCCTGTATTTCAACGGCACGGATGGCGAGCCGAACGTCGGTCCGTTCGTGGGCGGCGAGCTCAAGGTCTCGGACCCGCGTGCGCCGTACCCGAACAACGTCTGGTACTCGTTCCCCAACTCGTGTCCGCTCCAGGCCTGGGGCGACAAGACGGACGAGTGCCGCGCCACGACCCGCCACGGTCTGTGCGACATGGGCGTCATGCCGGACGGCATCACGTGCACATACAACTACCGCGTGCTCGGCTACCTGCTCATTGACGACCTGGTCGGCATCACGTCCATGACGAGCAACTCGACGGGCAACTTCTACAGCAACTTCACCGAGTTCTGCGAGGACGGCGGCGTTGAATTTGTCGGTGACTCGGCCACTGGCACGTGGGAGGACGGCATTGCGTTCTGGGAGAACCCGCAGGACGAGGACGCCAACTCGGCGCGTGCCACCAAGCTGGTCGAGGCCTATAACAACCTGACGAGCGGTCTGATGACGAACACGGCGATGAGCGCGGACACTGTCGCGCGCATGCTGCCGCTGCCGACGGTCGAGTCGCTGCGCGCCGAGAACCCGCCGTGCTACATGAACGTGAAGAAGTGCAACTCGCAGTTCGGCTGCGTGCGCGAGCTCTACGGCCAGACGTGCACTGTGTGCACCTCGGCGGCGGACGGCTGCGAGACTGCGCCAAGCGGCTGGACGTTCCCGACGCTGGCCAAGGCGGTGGGCGAGGACGGCAACACGGGCACGGCGTCGGCCGACGGCTCGACTGTGATTGGCGGCAGCGCGGGCGGCGACAGCACTGGCACCTCGTCGAAGTCGGGCTCGAACGGCGCTGCCGCTTCGCTTGGCGCCGTGTCGGCTGTGTTCACCACGGCCATGATGCTGATCGCGTCGCTCGCGGTCAACTAGGCGCGTCGTCATTTGTTATGGAGAAGCCTGTCAATTCTACGTGGTGGTCGACGTTCCTCTGCTTTCGCGCTCGTGCGCGGCATCCGGGCTGCGCGGCGGCTTTGTAGTGCTTTTTTGATTTCTCGGATGTACTAGTGTCGGTCATGAAAGCGGATAAACACTCGAACGCGCCGCCCATTCACTTCTCTACATGCGTTTGTTGCTCCAATGTGTTCATGCCCATACACTGCGCTGTTACAACAACAGCTTTGATAATGGAGTGCTGTCAATGATACCGACTTGAGAGAGAAAGAGTCCCTCGACCAAGCCAAGTGATGACGGTCCAGCAGCATCAAAGCGCAGTCGACTCAGCCGCTATCGGGCCAATGAGGGCGGCTGCATTCTCAGTTACGGCGCTTCCTCCTCCGTCCGACCGCCTAGTTGAGCGCGAGCGACGCGGCCAGCACCATCCCGGCCGTCAGGAGCACCGAGAGCGCGCGGCCGCCGGCGCCGCTCGAGCCCGTCGCGACGTCGCCGCCCGCGCTGCCGCCTACAGCAGCCGAGCCGTCGGCCGACGCCGTGCCCGTGTTGCCGTCCTCGCCCACCGCCTTGGCCAGCGTCGGGAACGTCCAGCCGCTCGGCGCGGTCTCGCAGCCGTCCGCCGTCGAGTTGCACACGGCGCACGTCTGGCCGTAGAGCTCGCGCACGCAGCCAAAGTCCGCGTTGCACTTCTTGACGTTCTTGTAGCACGGCGGGTTCTCGGCGCGCAGCGACTCGACCGACGGCAGTGGCAGCATGTGCGCGATCACGGCCGCGTCCATCGGCGAGTTAGTCATCAGACCGCTCGTCAGGTTGCTGTACGCCTCGACGAGCTTGGAAGCGCGCTCCGAGTTGGCCGTCTCGTCCTGCGGGTCGTCCCAGAAGGGGATGCCTGCCTGCCACTCGCCCGTGGTCGTGTCGGCCTCGAACTCGACGCCGCCGTCCTCGCAGAACTCGGTGAAGTTGCTGTAGAGCGCGCCCGTCGAGTTGCTCGCCATGGACGTGATGCCGACCAGGTCGTCGATGAGCAGGAAGCCGAGCACGCGGTAGTTGAAGGTGCAGTGGATGCCGTCCGGCATGACGTTGAGCGGGCACAGACCCGCGCGCGTCGACGCGCGGCAGGCCACCGTCTTGGCCGACCACTCCTCCAGCGGACACGAGTTGGGGAACGAGTACCAGACGTTGTTCGGGTACGGCGCGCGCGCGTCCGAGACCTTGAGCTCGCCGCCCACGAACGGACCGACGTCCGGCTCGCCGTCCGTGCCGTGGAAATACAGGCAGGCCGGCGGGAAGACCACAGAGCTGCCGTCGCTCGACGTGGGCGTGCAGCGGCCAGAGTCCATCGGCTCCATCGGCCCGTACTCGTTCTGGTCGGCCGTGTCCTGGTACAGCGCCAGCGTCTCGTTCGTCTGCACGATGGCCATCTCGTAGAAGACGACGTACTTGGCCGAGTTCTTGCGAGTGCACCGGTCCTCGCTCGACCGCTCCTTGTAGTTGATGCACTCGGCCTGCACGTACATGAGGGCGCCCTCGACCGACGCCGTGTTGACCGTGTCCATCATGTCCAGGAAGGCCTCGTCCAGGTCCGTGTAGTACTCGGACACGAACCGCTTGGCCTCGGCGTTCCACAGCGGCTCGTCGCCCTGCACGCGCGCCTGCACCACGTGCACGGGCGACATGTGGAACGAGTCCGAGTTGGTCCACTTGGGCTTGAGCGTCGACATGAAGTCGTTGGCGGCCGAGCCAGAGCCGGACGTGGCCGACGCCGAGCCGGACGTGGCCGCGGCCGACACCGTGCCCGCGCCGCTCGCGCTCGCGTCGGCCGCGTGGACGGCGAGCGGCAGCGCCGCCAGCAGCAGTAGCGTACTAGAAGCCGGCACCTTCATGTCGAGGCGTTTGGAGGCGAGGGGGGAGCTGCAGCGGTCGTTAGGCCGAGAGCAGCGGTGTAATTTGCGCGAGCGCAGCGACCGAAGGAGAGCGAGGCGTCTACGTCGGCGGTGGCGCGCAAATTGGGGAATGAGACGCTGTCGAGGAGAGCGGAAGTCGTGCGGAGAGAACGTCGATCGGTCGCACCAACGAGACACACCGACCGACAGACAGACCGACAGACTGACAAACAGCTTCATACTATAGCTAGCTAGCTCTCGGAGGTGAGCGAACGCCTGCATCGAGTTGGCGACCGGGGTTGCAGGTTGATCCAGGCGGCACGGAATGATGCCACGAGTGATGACTTGGACTCAGTAAGGTGGAGCGAAATGATCCCGAAGGGCTGGATTTTGGACCGATCGCCCGCCTCAGGGCGAGTCCGGCGAGACGACGTGTGATTTTGTCGGAACCTGACACTAAAACATGCTCTCTTTGGCTTGAAGCAGGTATTTTGAATGGCTCCTTTCGATGCATAGCACCATAATCCGGAAAATGATGGACGTAGACGGGAGACTCGTGAGACGGCACCTCGCGCCAGAGACCATACTGAAATCAGGCGTACGCCACAATCGACCACCGAAAGCGACGCCCCAAGTCGAGCAAAACGCTCGAGGCGGTCGGCACGTGCCGCCTCATCCGCCGCTAACGAGAGATTCGCAATGAAGAGCACGGCGATTAGGATCTCGGCCATGGATACGAAGCGCTCGCCCTGTTAGTGGAGCAGTCGAGTCGCGGATGCGGACGTTGGGTCGCTGCAAGGTAAATCCATCGGAGTGTTCATCGCGCTCTATTGTCATTAAAGTCCCTGAAGGTGGGCACGAGCACCTTCACTCGAGTCATCTACGCCTTCTGTATCACCAAGGCCTCGTCTCCGCCGGACTCTTCCTCCCGTGCTCTCTGCGCTCGCCAACACGTGCGAGAGATGGCTGTCCGTCAACGAGTGTCGCAGCCGTCAGGGTCTTGCCGGTGAGCTGGGCTGAGAGGATGGCTCCACTGGCTGGCTGATACAACGACTCACCGAAGGTGGCGTCGTCACTTGCGGACGCTGCTCGACTTGGCCGTGGCGCCGAAGCTCGCGGAGCGGCGCGTCATGACCCAGGCCTGCACGACCTTGCTGCGGTAGGACGGGAACTCCTCCAGGATGGCGTCGAAGCGGTCGCTCGTGAGCACGAACAGGCTCGAGACGCAAGCCGCGACGCACGTGGCGTTGCGCGGCGTACCGAACAGCAGCGAGCGCTCGCCGAAGTAGTCGAACGGGCCCTTGACGATGCGCTCCTCGCGCTCCGTCGACGCGTTGATGTCGGGCGAGGCCGCGCCGTTCCCGGGCGTCGACACGACGCCGATGATGCTCGCTTCGTGGCGCCGGGGCCGGATCGCCGGCTCGGACCCCGCCTTGCTGCCGCCCGCCGCCCCGAAGCGAGCGAGCGATCCGTTCGTGGCCGACTGCTGCCGACTGAGCGCCAGCCACTCGTTGACCGAGTCGTCTTCGTTGTCGTCGCTGCTGTCGGTGGCCGACCGCGCGGCCTTGGCGTTGTTGTTGTCTGGGGCCGATGGCTCCTGGGCGGCGCGTCCTCGCGCCTCGAGGGTGCTCAGGCGCGTGCTGGTCCTCGCCTTCGGTTTCTTCTTGCGGACGGCCGAGATGACGACGAGCCCCGTCTCGACGATGTAGAGGCTGCGCTCCATGTCTCCGCGCTGGATGATGACGTCGTTGCGCACGAAGAACTCGTGCTTGATGGCGGCGATGACGGCCTTGCTGAAGGGCTCCTCGCAGCTGCGGAACAGCGGCACGTACGTGATGAGGTTGGCGTGCACGTGGCGTGCCACATCCTGGCGCAGCGCGGTCGGCAGCCCGCGCAGCTGCTGCTCCTCGTGCATGCCCTTGCTCTCCTGCCACGAGAGCGCGAAGTAGACCTTCATCTGCGTCCACATGTCGGCGGGGAAGTCGTGGAAGGCCATGAAGTGGCCCACCTGCGCCACGCGCTCCTCGAACTCGGCGCGCGTGCCCAGCTCCATGGCCAGGAACTTGAAAAAGCCACCCGAGAGGATGCTGAAGAGCACGACCGAGACCAAGATGACGGCCAGCGTCGCCGCGTTCTCGACCGCGTTCATGGGCAAAATGTCTCCGTAGCACACGGTCGTGATGGCGCCGATGCTGAAGTGGAAGCTGCGCAGGTAGGCCGCCGAGACGGGCACGCGGCGGATCTCGCCCAAGTCAGCGCAGCCGGCCGTGGTCAGCATGCCGGGCGTCGTGAGCCACGACAGGTCCCCGTCCTCGAAGTTGAGGTACGACACGCCGAAGAAGATGCACGTGAGCCAGTGCGTGCCCAGCAAAAAGTCGAGCGCCAAGCGGCCCAGGTACAGCATGCCCGGCCGCAGCTGCAGCTGGGACAGCGAGCTGGACTCGTAGAGCAGCGCGCGCTGCAGCTGGTCGCTCAGCGAGTACACGTGCGCGACCCGGACGAAGCGGTTGAGCTTGAAGAAGGCGACCGTGTGCCAGTTGACCAGCCCGCCGCTGGGCGAATGGAACAGCGGCCACTGGTTGGGCGAGCTGGGCGGCGGCGGCGGGCCGAGGAAGGGCGCGGCGCCAAGCAGCAGCAGCTCGAACGGCACGAGAGACAGCAGGTCGAGCAGGAAGGTCCCGTCGCGCCGGTAGTGCGCCGAGATGGCCTCCGGGTCCGTGATGGACTCGCCGCCGTCCACGAACGCAAAGTAGCGCAGCTGCAGCACGAAGTCGACGGCGAAGACCAGGTCGACGAGCACCGCCTCGAGCGCGAACCAGAAGATGACGAACCGCTCGATCTCGAGGTCGTTGAGGAAGCCGTCCATGAAGGACGCGCGGTAGGGCGTGACCGACACGTGGTACAGCGTCACCAGCAGCATGGTGAGCGCCCACCAGCGCCGGAACCTGCTGTTGACGTCGAAGGGGCCTCTGGTTCTGACAGAAGGACCGGCCGCATCCTGAGGCAGCGGCGTTGGCGGAGGAGGAGCGATCGAGACCGACGAGTAGGCTGAGAACCCAGAGGAAGTAGTGGCGAGGGCTACTACTGCGGACTCGGCGCTTGGCACGGGCGCCACTTTGTTCGACGCCGCTGGCGCCTCGGCTGAGGACGAGATCAACGGTATCACCACGCGCTGCGGGCGTAGCAGCAAGTCGCTGAGCCACTTGAACGCGGAGACGCTCTCTTGCTGAGGCGCGTCGAGGCCGCTCTCGACGTCGTCGAACTCGGGTTCGTCCGTGAAGAAGGTCTCCTCGTCCATGTTCACGGACGACGCGGGCTTGGAAGTCAATCGATTGGCGCCGATACTCGCCAGCGTGGTCCTCCTTCGCACCACGGAGCCGGCACGCACCTCCAGCCGTAGGTGCGCGGTGATACGCGCGGCAAGCAGCGGCACGGCGACCTCCGCCAGCGCGAACTTCCGGTCGAGATCGGAGCGCACCACGACCAGAGAGTGGCGCCGAGGGCCGCGACGAGCGTCCTCCAGCAGGTCGGCGCTCACCGGGAACGTGCTAGCCGAGCAGAGGCGCTCGTCGTCGGCGCTTCGAACACCGCCGACTCTCACTCTAGGCCGGACAGCGTTGGCCAGTCCATGGGCGACGGAGATAGATCGACGGCGACTCAAACGGCTCTCGTCCGCGTTCTTGGCCACTGCCGCCCAGCTCAAGGCGAAGAGCTGCAGCGCTCGCAGCCGCTTCTCGTGCCGCTTCCACTGAAGCTCGATGAGCATGGACGAGAGGGCGAGCGATCTCCTCGACGCGGCCACTGCCACGTTCGTCGGCGCAGCTCGACTCGTCTTCGGTGCGGGGTTGACTGGTTGCTGGCTACTGCTCTCGACCTCGTCGGGGTTCGACAGCCGACGGCCTGAACCGCTCCGCACGCTAGGGAACAAACGGTGCATCGAACCCATGCGCACGTTCGAAGACGGCTTGCTGGCGGCCTCGGACTGCGCTCGCGAAGGCGGCGCGAAAGCCTCAACCGGCGTGTCGAGCGAGTGGGTGCGGCGTACTGACATGGCCGACGGGCGCCGCGACTGCGAACCTGCGGACAGTGGCTGTGACGGCGCCTGTGGTTGCGACCGGGCCGTGGACTCCGCCAGGCTCGTGCCGCCTCCCGAAGTGGACACTGCCACGCCCGTGTGGCCGGCGTCGAATACGGACTCGGTCGACGACACGGACGTGACGGAACTCCGACGGCGCACCGCCTTTGTGCTGGGGATCGGCAGTCGTGTCGGGCGTATCAAGGCTCGCTCCGATGGCAACAGCGGCCGTCCGAGCCGCTGAGGGCCGAAGCACCCCGCCTCCTTGCACTCCCGCGCCAGCACGGAGCCCGCGTCGAGGCCTTCGGCCGTCAGGCTTGGCATCGGCGCGTCGCTGCGTACGAACAGGTTCTTGTCGATGTTAAAGAAGGCGCGCGCCGTCGCGTGGTACTTGCGCCGCACGTGCGGGAGCAGCAGGCGCTCGATCCGCTTGCGAGTGGCAGGCGGCCACAAGCGGGTCCAGGCTGATCGCTCGAGCTGCAGCACCTGGCAGCTGCGCACGGCGCGCGCGGACGCGAGACGCCTGGCGCCGCGCAGAAAGAAGGCGAACTCGCCGAACATGACACCGACAGCACCGTCGGCGCTGCCGTTCGCGGCCGTCGTCGAGTCCGCCTCGAGCCAGCCGTAGTTAGTGCCCGACAGTGCGCTGTACACCTCGGCACGCCCCTGCTGCAGGAAGTAGAGGCGATTCCCTCGGCGGCCAGCTTCGTAGATGACATCCCCGTGCAGGTAGATCTCGAGGTAGAGCGCGCTGCTGAGCGCCTCGATGTGCACGGGGGCGAGCGCGCCGTTGAGCTCCGGCACCGAGTGGAGCAGCGAGCCGTAGAGCTCGTAAAAGAGGCCGGTGCGCAGCGCGGAGGGCAGGTCGCGCATCGTGTCGCGCACCCGCAGCGCAACCGAGCACTCGGACTTGTAGTAGAGGCCCTCGAGTGCGCGCAGCCGCAGCGCCTCGGGCAGCCGGTGCTGCTTGGCGTACTGCTGCAGGTTCTCGATCCGTTCGTCGCGCTGCTTGCGGTCCTTGTCGAGGGTGATCATGAGCGCGTTGATGCGGCCGATGACCTGGCCGATGAAGATCCAGCCCAGCGCGCACGTGAACATGGCAAACAGCGTCTCGAGGGCGTTGCGCGCCACGACGTCGCCGAAGCAGTCAACCGTGAACTGCCGGGCGAGAACGGGTGTGTGGTGTGAGCAACGCGACAGACAAAACTCCATGCAAACAAGTACGTACGGTCGAGAGGCACCAGTAGAAGGCGCGCATGTAGTGCACCGTGGGGCTGCGCGGGTGCTGCAGCAGGATGGGGTCCATCGAGACCCAGCTGCGCTCAACCAGGCCCATCTCGAGCTGCAGACGGCCCAGCAGGTAGTAGGAGCAGCTCACGTAGTGCGCCGTGGACATGAAGATGAGGAAGAACTTGGCCAGGTCGAAGAGGCTCGCGAAGAGCGTGTTACCCTTGAGGTAGTGCTGCTGGATGTACGTTTGCGTGTCGTGCGTGATGCCCGCCAGGTGCACCGACCGCACGAGCCGCGGCGCCCGCGTGAGCGTCTTGACCCAGTCGCTGCCCGTCACGAAGTAGAGCGGCAGCATACTCGCGCAGTCGGCCCAGAGCCACGACTCGCGGTACTTGCGGCGGATCTCGGCCGGGTCCATGACTTTCTCGCCGAGCTCCACGTACCCCATGTGTCCGTACTTGAGAAACAGGTCGACAAGGAACACGACGTCCGTCAGGTAGTCGACCACCGTGAGCACGAGCATCGTGCGCGGCTTGGGGTGCGCCAGGAACGCGATGCGGTAGCTGATGGCGTAGAAGTTGTACACGAGCACGAGCCGGACGGCTCGGTGCCACCAGAGCGCAAAGCGGGCCTCTGGGTCCAGTACGAACCTTGCGAGCCCGCTGCTGTGGCCAGCGCCCGTCCCAATTGACATGTTCCCGTCTTCGCCATCGCTGCCGGGCGCGCCGCCCTGAGCATCGAAGAAGAACTTGGCGATCTTGGGCTTGGACACGAAGTTGGCGCGGTGCGTCTGCAGTACCTGGCGGTCGAGCACTCGCTGCGTCTGGTTGCGCGCCTTGACCTTCGCGGCCTGGTCGGGGAACCGCGCAGCGACCGCCAAGTAGTCGGCGCGACTCACGACGGCCACCTGGGCGGCCGAAGAGACCACGCGCACCGTCACGTCATACAGCTCCGGCGCGCTCAACAGACTCTCCTCGCCGAAGTAGTCGCTCGGCTTGAGCATGAGCACCGGGACCGGCGTGGCAGGTGCGGCCCACGTGGCGGGAGCTGCCACGCTGCGGAGCGTGTCGCGGCGGTGGAGATAGGGCTTCCCTCGTAGCGGTGGGGACGACAGAGGTGGTGCTGTGACCGGCGGAGACGCAGGAGTCGCCTCGCCCTTCACAATCAGTCGCTTTGGACTGAGCGCGGCGGGATGGACCCGATCATCAGCGGGCGAAGGGGATGCAGTTGCTGCCGACCAATGGGGTGATAGGCGCGGCTGCTGCTGCAACTGGCGCATTTGCAGCTTCTCCATCTGAGCGGCGGCCGCCGTCTTCCTCTTGGCTTCTGTGTCGCCAGGTTCGTCCACCGTGTTCCCTCCAACCTTGTGGTCGCTTCGGTCGTGGACGATGTTGGCAACCGACTTGAAGAGCGAGCTCTTCTTCTTCTGGAGGCGCAGCATGTGCACGTGGTCGGGGATAACCGAGCCGGGAGCCGCAAATGTCGCTCGCGCCGCCTTACGGGTTGTCCACGAGAGCTTCCGAGTCGAGGGACCCGCCTGCTCGCCTAGCTGCGGCGCGGACTTGGCCATCGTCGATTCGTTCTTTTTGTGCTTCTTTCGGGAAGCCCACAAGGTCGAGGACGTCGTGGCGGCGGCGGTAGCGGCCACCTTGAACGGCGATGTCGCTGACGCCGTCGACAGGTTCAGCCAGCGCAGCGCCACGCTGTCGGAATGCCCCATCGAGGCGCTTCTATCCGCCGACGGCATGCGCATCGCCGGCAACAGACACTCGCACTCGCCGCTCTGAATGAGGAAGAACTCGGTGGCGAGATGGCCCTCGCGCGCGACCACGATCTGCTTGAGGAAGATCTCGCTAGTGGTGACAAGCGCGAGCTGCCGCACGAACTCATCCTGCTCAGCGCAGTCGGCGAACAGAGTGCACCGCAGGAAGTCGTCCAGGTAGAGCGAGCCGTAGAGCTTGCGACGCAGTGAGAGCGGCAGCCGGTGAGCGAGCTCGCCGCTCGTCATGGTGCTGCCGTTGAACTTCCACTTCATCTCGAAGAAGCTTCGCACGGCGTGCTTGGTGGCCTCCGAGACCGTCGGCATGCCTGCGAGCGCCACGTTGAGCTCCTCGGCGCGCTCGTCCTTGAGCAGCCCGACGATGCTGAACTGATCGAGCACGCTCGACAGCGCGCTGCTCGTAAAGTAGCAAATGTTGGCGCCGAGGAATATCCACACGCAGCCAACCGCACACTCAATGGTCGAGAACGCCACGATGTCGCCGTAGCCGACAGTCGACAGCAGCACGATGCTCCAGTGCAGCGAGCGCAGGTATGGGGCGTCAATGTCGAATGCGCTGCGGTCGAACATGTACCACGTGCAGTTGTCGGCCAGACTGGCCGCCTCGAGGCAGCTCTGCCACGAGATGGAGCTGAACGCCACGCCATCTGCTGGCAGCCCGCCGTGGAAGTCGGCGTCGTCGTTTGCGAGGAAGAACAGGCAGCCCGCAAGATTGCCGACTGTGACGCACAGCGTGACAATGTAGACCAGCATCCGTTGCGCAGGAGTGAACCCGAGCTCGACCATGATGGCCTTGAGCTTTCTCCGCAAGTGGCGAGCACGCAAGAGTCGAGCGAGACGGACGAACCGCACCACCAACCCAGTTCGGTTAGAGAAGTGCTCCTTGGGCAGCACGTCCCAAACGAGCGGAACTGGCAGATTGGCGATCAGGTCGAGCCAGCAGTCCGGCTCGGACTCGCGGTAGCGCTGGAAGGCCCCGCGGATCTCTTCCAAAAGGCGAAAGAGCCTTGCTCTGCCGGATGGGACGGGTACTCTCGGTCTGGCTGCTGTAATTGGCGTCGTCACGTCCGCAGCTGCAGGCGTGTTGTCATTCTTGGCGAGCTCGAGCTTGGCCGCGTCAGTCGTAACCGATTGCACAAAGAAGAACACCCTGAGCACCATATCCGACAGGAAGAAGAGCTCGACCAGCAGGGAGCCGAAGAAGGCGACTCGCTGGAATGTGACGGGGATGGCGCCAGCGTTGGGGTGGTCGCTGTAGTTGTTCAGAAGGCCAAACCCGCGCTGAAAGGCGACCTGGTACGGCACTTCCCAGAGCAGGAAGAGCAGCAGCACGCACTCGACACGCACCCAGGCGCGGCGGAACCTGGATGAAGGATAGCGCCACGTGACAACTACCGGCATGTCGTGCTTGTGTAGCAGCGCACTGGACCCCTTGCGCGCGAACGCCTTCATCAACGTGCTGCCCTTGCCCGCGAGTTTGACCATCCGTGCGCTGGCTTCCATGGACGACAGCGAGTTAAGGCTCCGGAGCGGCAGCGCGTTCGAAGCGGTTGCCTGCTTGTTTTGGGCTGCATTGTTGCTGTCCGCGCTAGAGAAATGCTTTTGCGCCGCCAGCTCGAACGATCTCCGTGACAGCTGCCAGAGCTCGCAGAAACTGTCGGCGATCAGATGGTTTTGTGCGGAGTGGTCCTCGAACAGCGCGTACTCGGCGTAGGACGTGCCGGCGGTGAGTCGTCCGACGAGAACCCCGCCGCCCCTGACATCCACGATGCGGATACTGCCGTTCGCGAGGATAAGCATCTCCTCCTTGTCGCCGACGGCCAGCACTGTTTGATCAGGCATGAAGAAATCGCCTTCTAGCAGCCCGAGTATCGTGCGCAGGAAGGCGCCTTGGCGGTTGCGGAAGATGGGGATCTGTGATGCGTTCATGGGGGATTGAGAGCATTAGAGACACCATGGCACTCGCAATGGTGGTGGTGATGTGTGCGACCGACCTGGCTGAAGCACTTGAATTTGACGTAGTTGGAGCACTGCGAGCGGTAGTGCGGCGGCAAGTTGGACAGGATCAGCGCCTCTTCCACGCCGTTGCGCGTGCGCTCCATGTAGTAGAAGTAGGCGCATACGGCGGTTGCCAGCTCTGGCGACACCTCGCGCGCGCGTAGGAACTTCCAGGTGGTAGGGGCAAAGTCAACAGCACAAGCGTCAAAGAGTCAGCCAAGTCGTACAACCATCGCCGATCCTGCTCTTGCAGTACGCGCACCTTTCTGGCCTGGATAAGCTGCGTGCTGATGTTCGTGGCCATGTTGGCGTCCTTGTTGGTGAAGTAGAAGCTGTACGCCGTGACGATCGCAGTTGCCCAGAGCCCGCTGACAAACTGGACGCACACGCGGTACGCCGTCTCGACCAAGGTCACGGGAATCAGATCGCCCTGGCCCAGCGTCACGACCGTCTTGCACGCCCAGTAGAGCGAGCGCGTGTACTTGCGCAACTGCGACGCGCGCTCGAGGTTGTCGCGGAGAACCCAAGCCTCCGGGAATGGCTCCTTGCTGCAGTGCGCGAAGGAGCGGCCGCACTCGGCGTGGGCCACGAGCATGTAGCCGCACGCCGCGAGGTGACTCAGGTAGATGCCGAGCACGAACAGGTAGGTCGTGATCGACACGGTAGAGAAGGACAGCGCCTGCATAGAGCGCCACCTGGAGAAGATTGGCATCACGACCGAGCTGAACTGGGTTCTGGCGTTGCCGTAAGCCTGCACGAACCGCACGACACCGACCACGTGCAGGTAGCCGTAGTTTCGACCGGAGCCCAGGATGATGGCCTCCCAGGGTACACAGTTGCCGATCAGGCCTATGATGGCGAACCGAGAGAGGGGCGCTCGGAGCTCCGACTCTCGCTGGGATATGCCTTCCCTCACGCTCGCGCGAGATCGAGCGGCGCTTTTGACGCTGCCGTTGCGCCGAAGAAGCGTGCCTTCGCGCTGGAACAGATTGTATACGTCGGGCTGCACCATCCCTTGGGACTGAGCAACAGACATGCGAGCGGAAGAGCGTGACCGCGGCTTGGACTGGGCGTTTAGTGCCGCATGAAGGCGCGTCACGACTGTCCACTTGGAGCATGTGAGGCGGACGAGCAGCAGGAGCAGGAGAACCCCGAACCTCCGAGCGGCCTGTCGGAGTTTGAGGCGGAACACCCAAGACCGCAGGAGGCAGCCCGCAACGTCAACGGCGGTCAAGACCGACAGCTCAACGGACCACTCGCTGGCTGCCTCGGCAGTCGACCACGGGTCGAACAGGAACCCGAGGCGGTAGGGGACCATCCAGAGCACGTAGAGTGAGTCCAGGAAACTGCAGAGCCGCCACATCTTGAACAGAGAGTCAATCCGTCGCTTGGCGAGTATGCACGCCTGCGACGAGCGCTCGGCCGCCTTCCCATCGTCCCCACAGTCCCTCTGTCGGCTAGCAAGTTTGCCGTCCGCATCTTCGGGGCTGAGCTTCCGCATGGTGCGCAACGACAGCCCGCGCAAGGCTCGCATCTTCTTCGTGGAGTGCACGTGGATGTTCGCGAGCCCTAGCTTGGCGCCGCGGATGATCGCTTGCTCCTCATCGCCATGCGCCTGGATGTGCTGAGGGAAGACACCGCTGCGATGGTGCTGCAGCTGGCCCGCCTTCAAAGCGGCGACCCCAGCCATGGTGCGAGCTACTTGGCGCGACCGTCACGTCCAGGCTGATGGTGTCCTCTGTTCCTGCCTCCAGCGGCGACGCCAAATAGCGCAACCCCCGGCAGTTGGCGGGGACCGTAGCGCCATCAGCTTCTTCCCCACGCCGGCGTATTAATAGCCGCCGCGGTCTGCGGCAAAACGGCGCCGTTGTGTGCATGGATCAGCACCTGCCAGGTTGCGAACCGCGAAACTGAAGAGCGTCCAGGCTTCGCACTGCGTCCGGACGCCAAAATAGCGCTCAGGCAACGAAAATAGCAAGCCATCGCTGGTCTGGAGCCCAGGCGGATATCGCTCTCCCAACCATCGGCTCTCGAATTAATAAATAGGGCGAGGACACGCGCGGAGTACTCGGTCGTTGATCAGCGGCCGCGTCTTTTGGCACCGGAGGGCGTGCCAACAACGCGTGTGCGCTGGTCGAGCGCGCTCGTCCGGCTTGGCCGCACCGCGTTCGTCACGCAACGGACGTCGCGAATTGTATGCCGGCACTTGTCAGCACTTGTCGGAACGCGGCACTTGTCGGCACTAGTTGGCACTCGTGGCTCATCGGCGCCGCCCCCGCAGCGGTGGTGCACAGTACTGGAGCTGGCTCTGCGTGCGCTTAGAAAAAGACGAGCGCGACGGTGATGTCGTCGACGACGTCTTCCTCGGCGTTCCACCGCTCGAACGCCTCCTCGACCAGCGCATCGCACGCCTGCTGCGGCGACATGCCGTCCTGGAGGATGCAGACGGACACGAACTCGACGCACTCGTCTGTGCTGAAGAACTCCCAGATTCCGTCGCTCGCGAGCACCGCGAAGGCGGCCGGGCGGCTTTGCTTCGCGGCGCTGTTCTCCCAGGGCAACGCGTCGACCTTGAAGACGTCGGGGTCCGAGGTCACGCCGACCGTCTTGGCCACGGCGTCGCCAAAGGATCTTGACATGCCGAGCCCGGGCATGTCGACGTCCTGCAGCCAGACTCGGTAGGAGCCCCACTCGAAGACACGGCCGTTGCTGGCCTCGATCCGCGCGCGCTCCTCTGGCACGTCGGGCTTGTGGTCCGCGCTCTCGCAGTGCGCGACAAACCGCTGCTCCGCCTCGCAGTAGCGCGCCACGATCGCGCGGCTGTCGCCCACGTTGGCGATCACCACGTCCCCATCCCGCACGAGCATGCCCACAGCCGTCGTCCCGCTGACGCTCGTGTCGATGTCGCTGGCCGCCAGGCGGTCGGACACGGTGGTCGCCACGCGCCGGAACATCTCGGCCGCGGTGTCGAACGACACGCTGGCCCTCTTGGCCGCCGCCGCCGCGGACCGCCGCTGCGTCAAGTCGGCGTAGGCCTGCGCGAGCGCCGCGTGGTACTGCTCGCGCACAAAGTGGCTCACGAACGCGCCTTGCGGCCCGTGGCCGTCGAAGACCGAGAAGAGCGTCGCGCCGTCGTCCCCGGCCAGCCCGTCGCACACGCACAGGCAGTCCTGGTTCTCCTTGCGCCGCCGCAGCGGGTCGTTGCCCGCGCGCGACCGCGTCCCCCACCGCAGCCGGCCGCTCCGCGACTGGCGACGGCCGCAGCAGCAGCAACGAGCGTGAGCGTGAGCGCGAGTCACTGAGCGAGACATGGCGAGACGCACCTTGTAGCCGCCGTCGCGCGCGCCGGTGAACTCTGGCCGCTCGACGCGCTCCGCGTCCAGCGCGACGCCCGGGACGCCCCCGCCGTAGATAACCAGCGCGGTCGCGGGCTCCTGCGTGGGGCCGACGGGCGCGCGCTTGCCGCCGGCCGAGGCCGTGACGCCCCTGTCGGCCACGAGCGCCACCGTGACGGGGTCCACGAGCAGCAGGCCCGTCTTGGAGCGCGAGAGCCGGCGCGAGCTGCCGACCGCCGGCTCGGCGCGGCCCTTGTCCTCCGCCGCGCAGTCCTGCATGACGCGCATGTCTGCGCCGGCGCCGCGGCGGTCAGCGACTGGGGCGAGCGCCATGGCGGGCGGGCTAGCCACGCGCCGAGACGCACCTTCTTCCGAGCAGACCTTGGTCAGCACGCAGCCCATAACGGCGCCGGGTCGAGAGCCTCCACGCGCGGTCTGCGCGGCGACAGGCGCGGCGGGCGCGGGACGCACGGACGCCGCCTGTCGGGTGGTCGGGTGGGTAATGTACTGACTGTACGTATCGGGCGAGTGCGGCGGCGGAAGAAACCGAAGCAGTTCAGCGCGCGGAGGAACACTTGGCGTTTGTATACGCCAAGCGGCTGCGAAACGAACCGCTGCTGCTCCCAGAAAAAAGGCAGAATGGGTGCACCAATGCGGGGGAAATATCAGAATCACCCAGGATACTTACACAGAACATCGACTAAACACGTTCAAGTTCAAGCAACTATAGAACTTTTGCCAACATGTATCTGGGTATTTCATTTACAAC
The DNA here is from genome assembly GCA_023338025.1 of Phytopythium oedochilum. Lineage (NCBI taxonomy): Eukaryota > Oomycota > Peronosporomycetes > Pythiales > Pythiaceae > Phytopythium > Phytopythium oedochilum. Next base: position 2,026 of record JAADXX010000312.1, on the reverse strand, counting down.
AATTTTAATGAAATGGTCATAATTTATACGATATTCTAAATCCCAAGTTAACAAGTTTCTAGTAATTTATACACATTTCTAGTCAATATCAGTACAAATAAATGGTCGTATCAGTAGTCATGTTTCATCGACCAACTATTTTTAGCGGTCTTTAAATAGTGGTTAATCAGCGACCAATAATGCTTACGTGAAGTTTGTATATACAATATCAGTACATTCGTACGAACCCTATAAATTTCCGTTGACAGAACACCAACAATGCTTTGAAATTCGCCGCCTGAACGCGTACCGTCAAGATTAAAATTGTGTGGTGTTGCGCGCTTCAGGAAAATCCCGAATCGCCACTCACACACGTGCCCGCGATCGGCTGACGGAGGGGTTACCCCGGTAAATGAGTAAAGTCACGTTGAGTACCCGCCGATGTGGTGGACACCAGGTCACGATCTCGTCGGTAGTGATGGATGCGTAGTCGTAGAAGAGCTGGGGTGGGCGGCGCAGCGTGGAGACACTTCACGATGATGTATGCGACTCGATGATCAGTTGGAAGATCACGATCGCGCCCTGCCAATGTACTTCCGGGGCGGTCGACGAAGAACCAAATAGAGCCAAAACCTTTGCGAGACGCCTTGCGCTCCCCTTGAGAGATTGACTTGAGTGGTGTGAGAAGCGAAGAGAAGACCAAGCAAGGCGGAGACTTGAATACTTCCGGGTGAATTCACAACTGAGACCTTCCTAGCCACTCACACGTACCTGTTCTCCTAGCCACTCATACGTCTGTGCCCGACGTTTACCTCAATCGTATGTCTCACCTAGAACTGGCTCCCTTCACGATGTGACGTAGCCTGGCGACCTTTGAATTCTATCGAGAAGTTCGATCGGATCGATCCGGATGTCGGGTTGAAGAAGTCGATCGTCATCTTGGATCAGGGACGTCGATCCGATCTACACAGTCGATCGTGATCCTGGATCAGGAGCGTCGATCCGACCCACACAGTCGGTCAGGATGTTCGATCAGGGACGTCGATCCGATCTACACTGTCGATCGGGGCCTCGAATCAGGAGCGTCGATCATATCTACATAGTCGGTCTGAGTCCTTGATCGGGGACGTCGATCCGATACACACAGCCGATCGAGATCTTCGATCAGAAAAGGTGATCCGATCCACACAGCAGGGGCCTTGGGTCACGGACGTCGATCCGACCGACCGAGGTCCTTGGCTCCTTCAACCGCCATCAGCATGGATGTGAGACTGACAGGTGCAATATGGGCTGAGCTCTGAGCTCAAGTGTAATAAACCTTGAGCTCAGACCTCACCTCCATACTGCCTTTTGCCACCCTACCGGGGACAAAGAAGATTATCCTGTGGTTATCTCAAATAGCATTAGATTAGCATACCGTATGTAAATATTACAAATATAACCACGTCAGTTATGAAACCACTCCATCTTCAAGTGACTGTTCAGAACGACTGTTCAGAGAGAGAGACCTTGGTCCGACCTTGCACGAAGAGTGCCATTTCGGAAATGACGTCCAAGATCACAAGCATCCCATTCGCTCACCAAGACCGACAGTGGGATGGAAGATTCAACGTTCCTACCGACGATGACCTCGAGCAGCTCCTTACCGGATTACGAGACGATTACGGAGCCGGACAACTCCGATACATTCTTTGCTCCGGAACCGAAGTTGGAACCCGCCCGCAGCAGGACGACTATGGCATCCGACATGCCCACATCGCAGCCATCTTTTGCAATCAAGTTTCCAAGTCAGCAATCCTTAAGAATTGGCACATCAAGACTGGAAACGGTTATTATCTGGTTCCGACGCAACGAGATCTGCCTTACGCCGGATGGCGCGATCACCACATCAAGGCCTTCAGCAAAACTAGGGTTTAGGGAACCTATTGTTTCGCGCGCGAAAAGTATGGGTTTGTTTCTTTGAGCGTTTGGAGGTTCATAACTCCGCGAGTATGTATGGTACGACCACGTTCCGCGGCAGTATTGATATCTGCGTGTGACGTAGTTT
>JAADXX010000311.1:0-30656 GCA_023338025.1 Phytopythium oedochilum | reverse complement strand
CGGCGTGCTCACGGTGCTCTCGGAGGAGCTGGCCACCAAGCTGTGGGAACTGAGCGAGGCGACTGTTGGAGTCTCCTTTGTCGTAGGGGACGCCGAGCGTGAATGGTCAGGTCTGTGACGGCTCGATCGGGCGGTTGCAATTGGCGTTGCCGCGTGATTACGTTTCAACGCACTTCAACCTTCTATACTCAATGCATTGGGTAGTAGAACGAGTAGTATAATGTATTATCCGTATTTATAGAATGGAATAGAGACCTCTATGTATGAATAGTTGAGTTATAAGAGCATAATCAGTACCGACCACAGGTCCTTGTCGCACGCGTAACGGTTTGGTATCGCATACTAATTCCCTGTAGAGAATCGATCCACACCAACACCAACGCACACACTCGACAGACTCGTGCGCGGCTCTTTGTCTTCCGCCGGCGCGCCTGTTGGTTCCCCCTCCACCCTCACAATCCAAGCAACGAGCTCGAGCACACCGGGAAGCGGACGCACACACCACACCACACCACACCACACCGTCTCCAGCATGCCGAACGACATCAAGAAGGACGCGATCGCGGCGCTGAGCAGCCGCAAGCTGGACGGCTCGGGCCTGCGCATCGCCATCGTGCACACGCAGTGGAACGCCGAGGTGGTCGGCGCGCTGGTCGCCGGCTGCAAGCAGGACCTGCTCAAGGCGGGCGTCGCGCCGGAGGACGTCGTGGTGGTCGAGGTGTCGGGCGCGTACGAGCTGCCGTTCGCCGCGAGCCGCGTCATCCACTCGCAAAAAATCGACGCCGTCGTCTGCATCGGCTGCCTGATCAAGGGCGGCACCATGCACTTCGAGTATATCTGCGAGGCCGTGACGCAGGGCATCATGCGCGTGCAGCTCGACACGCAGGTGCCCGTGCTCTTCGGCGTGCTCACGGTGCTCTCGGAGGAGCAGGCGCGCGAGCGCGCCGGGCTCACGGCCGACGGCCACAACCACGGCGTCGAGTGGGCCCAGACGGCCATCGAGATGGGGCGCCTGCGCGAGCGCACCATGTCTGGCGGCTGCCCCATGCGTCCGCGCGAGAAGCAGCCCTACCACGACCTGACCTCGTGCCCGTTCTTCACGGTCTCGGCCTGGCTGCACATCGCCGCCGTCACGGTCGTCGGCGTCGCCGTCTCCGCTGCCGTCAAGAAGTTCGCGTAGGCTCATTTGCCAGTCGAACAGGTAGGAAGAGAGGAGACCGACTGATCGATAAGAGCGCAGCGAATAAGACAGCGGGAGGGGGGAGTACATGAACAGATAAGTCGTTGGTGGGCTCTTCTTAGTCGCAATGCGCTGCTGGGAAGGAGGGATAAGGAGCGTGGTGTCGCCGCGTCACATGCCGAAGCGGACGGTGCTGATCGGAGCGGCGATGCGGACGCCGGAGCCACTGCTGCCCGTGCTCCTCACTGATCCGTTGCTGCTGGCGCCGCCCACGCTGCTGCGCACCGAGCGGTCACTGCATCAGCCCCACGAGTTAGTACACGCGCCGTGATGGCATCACAAACAGCCAATAGACTCACCTCCTGTCGCTGCGAGCGGATCCGGGGCGGGGCAGTGCGTAGTCGCCGGCAAGGATCGCAGTCGCCTGGTGTGCTCGAGCCGCCGCGACACGGCCCGGCGGCGCGGTCGGGATCTGCAGCCCATGAGCGCGCACCGCGTCCTGGAGCGGGCCGTCGATCTCGGAGAACTCGCTCGCGAGTTGGCCCAGCGTATACAGCAGGCTGCCGGCGATCTCCTTGAGGTTGAGCGTCTCGAGCATGATCTGCTCACGAGTCTTCTGTCCCGGCTCGCCCGTGAACTTGTGGTGCTCGCGCGTCTGCTTCTCGAGCTTCTTGAGCGCCTTGCTCCACTTGAGCCGCTCAGCCGCCACTTCTCGGTCGACCTGCTGGACGGCGCTCTCGAGCTGCGCCACATTCGCGCGCGTGAACTGCCGCTGGGTCGTCAGCTCCTTGAGTCGGTTCGTCTCGCTCTCGACGTCCATCTCGACGCGAGCGAGCTCCTTCTTCTTGCTGAATAGCGCGCCTTCAGCCTGCTTGGCTTGCTCCTCGAGTGCCAGCAGCTTCTGCGCTTCCTCGCCCTCTACGTCCGCGCGCTGGAAGCTCTTGCGATACGTCGAGTTGCGGTCCTCGAGGTGTTCGAGCGTCTTCTTGAGCGCGCGCACCTCCTTCTCCGCCACGCGGATCTTGTCGTCCAGCTCGTCGCCCTCGCGCTGCAACTCCTCTCGCCGCTGCGCCGCCTTGATCACGAAGTACGCCTGGCTCCGCTCCTCGCCGTTAGCGTCCTCACTGCCATAGCCGCTAATCTTGCACAGCGTCTCGAACTTTGCCTGTAGCTTCTTGACGCGGTTCTCGCGCTCTGCCAGCTCCACCGATACCTTGTGCCTCTCGTCCTCAAGCGCCTTGTTGGTCGCTCGCTGCAGCTCGCGGTGCACCGAGATCTCCTTCTTGCGCTCCTCCATACTCTTCTTGAGCTGGAAGTCGCGGTTCTCGAGCGAGAAGACCTCGTCTGTGCGCAGGTTGAGCACGTCCTTGAGCCGACGCACCTCGAGCGCCTGCAGGTCATGCTGGACCAGCAACTCCTCCTTCTCCTTCAGCGCCTGCTTGAGCGAGTTGGCGCAACTTTCGTTGGCGAGCTCGGTCTCGGCGATCTTGGCGTCCATCTCTTCCTTCTGCTTGACCAGCGCCTTGCGCACCCGCTCCTGAGCGCGCTTCTCGTCCTCAAGCTTCTTGCACTGCGTCACCAGCATGCTCTCCTCGGCCTTTACTCGGTCCAGCTCCATCTGCAGCACCTGGATTTGCGCCTGAAGCACCTTGGTCTCGTCCGCGCTACGCTCGCCGCTCGCGCGGGCCACCTTGCGCTCCATCTGCTGGATCTGGAACTCGCCGTTGTACACTAGCTCCTGCTGGCGCAACGCCTGCTGGTCCAGCACCTTGAGCTTGGCTCGTAGGTTTTGCGTCGCGGCCTTGGAGCCCGAGATCTCGGCGATGAGCGCGGCCTCGGTCTGGCGTAGGTTGAAGAGGTGTTGGCTCTTTCGGAACATGAGCTCCTTCTGCGCTGCGATCTCCTTGTCCACGCGCTTCACCTCGCCCTCCATGGCAGCCAAATCCTCCTCGGCTTGCTTGGCCACCGTTTCGGCGTCCGCCGTGGAGTTCATGCACGCGTCCAGCGCTTTCTTGGTGGCCTTGTAACGCGCACGCGCGTTTTCGAGCTCTTGCTTGAGCGTCTCGAGGTAGTCGCTCTTGTTAGCATTGTTGGACCGCTGCTGGTTGAGAAACGACACGGAGCTCGCAAGCTGGTTCTTGAGCACCTCGACTTGGTCCTTGAACTCTTGCAGGCGTGCCATGGTCTGCTGCAGCTCCATCTGGATCTTGGACTGCTGCCGCTCCTTGGCCGCAATCTTCGCCTGCGCCTCGTTGTTCTCCTGCTCCTGCTGCTTGAGCCGGTGCTTCTGCTCCGCCAGCGCGTCCTTCTTCTGCTGGAGAGCCTGGCGAGCGAGTGCGTACTGCTCGCTCGCGGCAGTGATCTCCTCGTCGCGGCGCTGCATGGCCTCAATCGTGTCCTGCCACTGCTTAATAAGCTTCTGGCGCTCATCGTGCAGCTGCCGGAACTCCTCCGCCGTCTTGTCGAGCTCGATCTGCTTGGCCTGAGTCTCGGTGGCCTCGTCCTCGACCTGCCGCTTGTGCTGCTGCAGAGTCTTGGTCAGCTTCTCGATCTCGAGCGTCAGCTCCTTGATCTTGCTCTCGTCCGCGCGCCGGTAGCGCTCGAGCGCCATGGAGTCCTCCTCCTTCTGCTTGGCGGCCATGGTCCATTGCTCCATCTCGTCCTGGTTCCAGTTCATCTGCAGCTTGAAGCGGTCCATCTCCTCGTTGCCCTTGAACAGGAACGTCTGGATGGAGCTGAGCTTGCTCTCAAGCTCGTTGCACTCGGCGTCCAGCTTGCGCATCTCCTGCTGCATGCGTCCGGTCTCGCGCTCGGCCAGCTGCTTCATGTGCTCTTCGCTCGCGACCTCCTTGAGCTTGGCGTTATGCAGCTCTTGCGTGTGCAGCAGCTCCTGCTTGACGTTCTTCAGGTGCTCCGTCATGATCTCCACGCGCGCCGAGCTCTCCCCGATCTCGCCCTTCACCGCCTGGAACTGCTTCTCCTTGGCGCGGATCTTCTTGTGCAGCGCCTTGTTCTTGTCGTCCGCAAACAGTGGCAGGTCGTCGATGCCTGTCGGCAGCGTCCGCGCATTCTCGCTCTCGCTCACGTTGCCATCGTCTCCGTCGTCGTTCTCCTCGTCGCTCTCGCCCACCTGGTAGCTGCTCTGCTTGCCGTCCAACCGCTTCCAGCTGTACGCCGGCTCATTGCGCTGTTCTGGGCTGTCATCGTCCTTATCCTCGCCTTCATCAGGCTCTGCACTGCTTGCCCACCGTCTAGGAACGCCCTCGGAGCCGCTAGGGAGGTTGTTGGACTCGTCACCGGCGTCCTCCACACTCCAGGGTGAGTCCAGCAGGCGCTTCTCCACGTCCGATGGGCTCGCCTCGGTCGGCACTGTGTCGCCATCCTCCGTCGACATTGCGTCCGGACGATCTCAAGAACTGAGCAGATGGACAGTCGATCAGCTTCTTCCGAGTGCGTCGGCTCCGCGCGCCGTCCGCTTCTCTTCCAGACGTCCGTTATCGCGCCGATCGAGGGTTTCCTGGATCCCATACAGCTCTCCACTCGCGGCTATTTCAGGTGCGAGCCTTGATGTTCCAGAACTCATGGCTTGGTCGATCGCTCTCCGTCGGTGTCCAGCTGCTCGATTGAGCGCAAATCACTGCTTGGCACCATTTGCGTTGGCATTGTGAAACGAACAGGAGGTGGCATGCAGAGTGTCAGAAGCTGTTGGCGCTCCAAGAACGGCCTGTCGGCGCTTGCTCTGCAGATCGAGAGACGACTTCCGCAGCCCCAGACCTCGCCACGATAATGAAGGCGAGGGCCGACGCTGCTGCAGAGCAAGCGACATCATGTGAGCGAGGACGCAAGTGATGACGCCGTCGGGATAGTCGGTGAGCTTGGATCCGATGCGACGCATTAGCAGACCAGAGAGCGCGCGCGAGGTGATTTCTCTAGTGCAGGCGCCTTGTGGGCTGGCTTCCTGGTCCGCGGGTGACTGGCAGCGGTCCGCCCCTCGCATTGCGTTGCTCGTCACCGTTGCGTTTCACGAGTCGGCGGCGAATTCCGGCGGGCGTTCGAAAACACCACTGGCAAAATGGGTACAGGGCATTTCAGGACACGCAACTCGATCCGCTCGTCATAGCTCCACGCTTGTCCGAGCGAGCAGGTCGCAACAAAAAGGAGAGCCGCCGTGTGAGTGGTGCCTCCACGCTCGTCAAACGTAGATGAGCTGCACCCATTGAAATGTGCGACGTGTGAGAGTAGCTTCCCGCTAAAGTCCGATGCGGACCGTACATTTTGAAGTTTCCACGTTTCCGAGCTTGTGATTGGCCGAAAACGGCCTCGAATCATGTCCAGAGTGACGCGCCGTGACGCGCACGCGTCACGCGCTACGCAAGAGGCGGCGAATCGGAGGGGTTCAACCTCCATTCCCACATGACTCGGCTGGTCTGGTCGGTCGCTGGTCGTTCCTCAGTCGAGGCAGGCAGGCCACTCGCGAATCTGCCGGCTCCCAGGCAGAAGTCCCATCCCCGGCAAGGCGCTCCAAGCACCCCAGGCCCCGCAGGCCCACCCCCCTCCCCCTGCACACGCTCTCTACGGCCAGCAGCATGTCGCTGACGGACGAGCGGATCGGCGCGCTGCGCGAGGCCGAGCTGGAGGAGTGGAAGCGCCAGGAGGACGCGGCGGACCGCATGGTGCCGCTCGTGGGCCGGCTGTACCGGCACGAGAACGTCATCACGGTGCTCTTCGGCAAGGGCCTCGTGCACAAGAACAGCATCGAGATCATCAAGATGCACAACTACGTGTGTAAGTACGTGGGCAAGACCATGCGGCCGTCCGACACGCTCGTGGTACTGGAGGCCATCTCGGCCTTCGTGCCGAGCGCGCACGGCATGCGCATCGACGTCGGCCGCTCGTTTGCGCTGGCCGAGGCGCTCGTGCGCGCCGTGCAGGCCGCCGGCGACTCGGAGCAGGCGCGCGACGCGCCGCTGCGCGCGCTCGGCATGTTCCTTGCCGCCAAGATGGAGCAGGTCGTGCCTGCGACGGCCGGCGTCCGCGGCAGCATCGGCCCCGCCGACATGATCAAGCCTAGCGACGTGGTGCTGTACGGCTTCGGCCGCATCGGGCGCCTGCTGGCGCGCCTGCTGATCGAGAAGAGCGGCCCGGGCGTCAAGCTCATGCTGCGCGCCATCGTGGTGCGCAAGGGCACCAAGGAGGACCTGGCCAAGCGCGCGAGCCTGCTGCGCCGCGACTCGGTGCACGGCTCGTTCCAGGGCACGATCCTGTTCAACGAGGAGGCCAACGCCATCGTGGCGAACGGCAACCTCATCCAGATCATCTACGCCGACAGCCCGGACAAGTGCGACTACCCCAAGTACGGCATCCACGACGCCGTGGTCATCGACAACACCGGCAAGTGGCGCGACGCCGAGGCGCTCGGGCTGCACCTCAAGTCGCCCGGCGTGTCCAAGGTCATTCTGACGGCGCCGCCCAAGGGCAGCGGCGTGCCAACGATCGTGGCGGGCGTGAACGAGGACCAGATCCGCAGCGGCGTCGACATTTACTCGGCGGCGTCGTGCACGACGAACGCGATCGCGCCGTCGCTCTACGCGCTGGACAAGAAGTTCGGCATCGTCGGCGGCCACATCGAGACGGTGCACTCGTTCACGAACGACCAGAACCTGATCGACAACTACCACACGAAGGAGCGGCGCGGCCGCAGCGCCGTGCTCAACATGGTCATCACGGAGACGGGCGCCGCCGCGGCCGTGGTCAAGTGCCTGCCGTCGCTCAAGGACAAGCTGACGGCCAACGCCATCCGCGTGCCGACGCCTAACGTGTCGCTGGCCATCCTGAACGTGCAGCTGGACCCGGAGCGCTCGCGCGGCATCACGGTCGAGGCCGTGAACGCCTTCATGTCCAAGGTGTCGCTCAACTCGCCGCTGCAGAACCAGATCGACTTTGTCAACTCGGCCGAGGCCGCGTCGTCCGACTTCGTGGGCAGCCGCGCGGCCGGCACGGTCGACGGCAAGGCCACGATCGTGCAGGACAACAAGGTGATCCTCTACGTCTGGTACGACAACGAGTTCGGCTACAGCTGCCAGGTCGTCCGCGTGCTGCAGAAGCTGCGCGGCATCAGCCACGCGCGCTTCCCGGACAAGTCGCAGATGGAGGAGATCGACCGCCAGCTCGGCCTCGACTGGGAGATCTAGAGACGGCGGCGGCGGTGGCGCGGCAGCAGCAGCGTGAGCGATCGGAGTGACTGAGAGAGAGAGAAGAAGAGGAGGAGGAGGAGGAGGAGGGATATAACCGACCAATGCACCAGAGTTCGTACAGCGAAAGCGCGGCCGCTATAGCTGCTCGGAGCGTTTCGACCGCTTTTAGCCGTGGCTGGCTGGCGTTGGGCTCCCCTCCGCGTCCACAGCGTCGTCGCGAGCGCTCCAGAGCTCTGTCGGCCTCGCCCCATGCCGTCGACGGAGGACTGGCGGTCGGCGCTCTCGCGGGCGGAGCCGTCTCCGCGGAAGCCCAGCACAGTGTCGAGCCGCATCGAGCACCTGCGCGGTACGTCTTGGCTCCGTGGCGCGGCATTGCTGGACGACCGCTGACTGACCAAGTGCCGTCGACAGAGACCGCTCGCCACCAAGCGGACGCGGCCCAGCGGCGAGCCGAGTCCGTCAACGGCGCGCTCGCCTACTCCATGCTGACCCGGGCGAGCTCGCCGGCGCACAGCTCGCCCAGATCTCCGGCAATGTCCATGGCTGACACGCCGACCGGAGCTGCCGCCGCCTTGGTGCATTCGCTGGCTGCTCTGAACCCGACGCGCAAGCCGACAAGTGCCGCTGGAGACGCGTCGCCGCCCCACCCAAAGCTGTACGTACGTACGAGTGCGACGCCGAGGCAGGACGCGTCTTCGCTCTTCGAGACGCCTCACCTCGCCTCCGCGGTCTCCACGACGTCGGCGGCGGCCGCTCCGGCGTCTCTGAGCGCCTCGACGGCCGATCTGAACGAGATCAAGCAGTCGGTCGAGCGGCTTCGAGCCCAGCGTACTCATGTACGCCGTCGTCGCCCTCCATTTAGTTGCTAGCCGCGTTGCTGACCGATCCAGGCGACAGGTGGAGCAGCTCGGGCAGCAGACGGACATGCTCAAGGCGCAGCTGGCGCAGCAGGAGGCCCACAACGAGCGCCTGCGCGCCGAGCTCGCGCGCGTGCAGGGCCTGTCGCAGGAGAACGTCGCGCTGCTGCAGACCGTCAAGCGGCTCGAGGAGCGCACGCGCACGCTCGAGGGCCTGTGCCTCGACAAGCGCGCCGAGCTGCGCCGAGCCGCCGAGCAGCTCGCGGGCGCCGACCAGGAGCGGCAGCAGCTGCTGCTCACGATCGAGAGCATCGAGCAGGAGCACGCCGAGGCCGTCCGGAGCCACGCGGCCGAGCAGAGCCGGCTGCGCGAGCGCGTCGCGCAGCTCGAGCGGCGGCTGGCGGCGGCCCAGCGCGAGCACGAGGCCGCGCTGGAGCGGCAGCGAGGCGACAAGCGGCGGCTGCGAGCCGAGGCCGCCGAGCTCGAGCAGCAGGTGCAGGCGCTGCTGGCCACGACCGCGCGGCAGACGGCCGTCATCAACGAGTGCGACCGCGCGCTGAGCGAGGCCAAGCGCGAGCGCGCGAGCACCGAGCAGAGCCGCGCGGACCAGCGGCGCGCGCTGGACGAGCTGCGCGCGGCCGTGCAGCAGCTCGAGGCGCGCGCGGCCGCCACGCAGCGCGCCTGGGACGCCGACAAGCTCGAGCGCGACAAGCACGTCCTGCTGCTCGAGAGCCAGCTCGCCGAGCGCCGAGACAAGCTCGAGGCGCTCCGGGACGCGCTGCAGGAGCGGGACCGGCAGCTGCAGGAGCTGCAGAGCGAGGTGGCCGAGCTGCGCGTGGCGCTGCGGGACGCGGCGGACGACAAGGCGCTGCTGGGCGAGCGCGCGCGCGAGCTGCAGCAGCGACTCGAGACCGAGCAGCGCGACCGGCAGCGCTGGGCGACCGCGCGGCTGCAGCTGCTCGCCGAGTTCTGCGACGAGGAGAACAAGCTCACGTCGGCGCTGCAGCAGCAGGACGGCGCGCGGCGGCGAGCGAGCAGCGCCGGCCGCGCCGAGTGGACCCGCGAGGCGGACAGGAGCGACGACAGCGGCGGCGATGGACGCCAGGAGCGGCGACGCGGACCCATCGTGTTCGGCTAGAGCTGCGAGACTGGTAGGTACATGGAGAGGAAGCACGGGGGCTCGGGCGATCGCGGAGAAAATAATTAGTACTTCAGTTGGCTACCAGCCCGCGCGCGGCAGCATGCGCACGGCTTCTATGGCACTCGAGAGCCGCGCCGGACGCGACTCCTTCCTCACTCCCACTACACAGACAACAAGGCATGGTTACTCGCTGCTGGCGATGACGATGGAGGCATCAGCGACAGGCTGTACCTCGTCCGTGTTGGTCAAGCGGGCGTACGGCAGCCGCGCAGAGTGCAGCTTCCCGCGCACCATGTTCTTGAGCTCGACGACCTTGGCGTCGTCGTCGAACTTCATGGGCTGCTGCCGCGTGCCCATGCGCGGCGGCTGGTACCGCTTGAGCAGCAGCGACGACACGACCACCGACACGGACGAGAAGGCCATGGCGAGGCCCGCGCAGGCCGGCGGCATCATCGAGTGCAGGATCGGGAAGAAGGCGCCCGACGCCATCGGGATGCCCACGCAGTTGTACGCGATCGAGAAGAAAAAGTTGAGCCGGATGCGCGAGAACACGACGCGCGCCAGGTCCAGCGCCACCACCACGTCCTTCAGGTGGCTCTTGACGAGCACCATGTCGGCCTCGGCCTTGGCGATCTGCGTCCCGGCGCCGATCGCCATCCCAATGTCCGACTGCGCGAGCGCAGGCGCGTCGTTGATGCCGTCGCCCACCATGCACACGACGCGCGGCTTGCGCGTCAGCGGCGAGTACTGCGCCTGCAGTGCCTTGATCTGCGCCGCCTTCTCACCGGGGAGCGCGACCGCCTTGACGTGGTCAATGCCCATCTTGCGAGCGATTGCCGAAGCCGTGCGGATGTTGTCGCCAGTGATGAGCCACACGTCCAGGCCCATCGCCTTCAGGTGCTCCACGACCGCCTTCGACTCGGGGCGCGGCGTGTCGGCCAGAGCAATCACGCCGATCAACTGCTTCTCGACCACGACGCACACCACCGTCTTGCCATCCATCTCGAGCTCATGCATCTGGTCGCGGATCTTGGCGCCGATCTCAATACCCTTCGCCTCGCAGTACTCGTCGTTGCCCACGAGGACAGAGACGCGGGGAGAGGAGAACTTGTTGCTCCACGTAGCAACAGAGCCTTCAATGCCTCGGCCGGGGACGACGTGCACCTGGTCCGGCTCTTGGAGCTTGAGCTTCTCCTGCTCCGTCGCAGTCATGACGATCGCCTTGCCCAGGACGTGCTCGCTGACGCACTCCAGCGACGCGCCGTAGTACAGCAACTCGCGCGGGGTGAACGCGCGGTCGGCGACAACCACGTCCGTGACCGACGGGTGGCCAACAGTCAGCGTGCCCGTCTTGTCGAACACGATCGTGTCGACGTACCGAGCGGTCTCCAGCGCACGGCCGCCCTTGATCAAGATACCGCGCTTCGCGCCGACACCGCAGCCAACCATGACGGCGGTGGGTGTCGCCAGTCCGAGCGCGCAAGGGCACGCGATCACCACGACCGAGATCGCAAACAGGATCGAGATGAAGAAGTCGTCGCCGTGACCGTCGTCGGCGTCCAAGCCCAGCTCGGCCTTCCACTGCAGCGGGATAGCACCGGTCGCCAGCAGGAAGTACCACGAGACGAACGTCAGCGTCGACACGCACAGCACGAACGGGCCAAACAGCGACGCGAGGCGGTCAGCGTACGCCTGGATCGGTGCCTTGTTCAGCTGCGCATCTTCAATCAGCTCGCAAATCTGCGAGAGTGTCGACGACTCGCCGCCAATGCAGCTCGATTCGATCACAAGAGTGCCCTGCTGGTTGATCGTCGACCCAAAGACGTAGTCGCCAGGACCTTTCGTCACCGGCATACTCTCTCCGGTCAGCATCGACTCGTCCGTCGTGCTCTCTCCGGACTGGACGACACCATCCGTCGGGATGTTGGACCCGGGGAGAACGCGCAGCTTGTCGCCGCGCTGCACGAGCTCGATGGGGATCTCGCGGTCAGTCTCCCCCGGCACAATCAGCAACGCGGTCTTCGGCTGGAGCTTGGCCAGTTCGGACAGTGCGTCCGCCGTCTTGCCCTTCGCAACCGACTCCATGTACTTGCCCAGCGTCACAAACGTGAGCAGCATGGCGGACGACTCGAAAAAGTGGTGCCCGTGGAAGTCGGCGCTGAAGACGGACCCCATGAGCGAGACGAAGCTGTAGAGGTACGACGCCGAGGTGCCGACGACAACCAAAAAGTCCATGCCCATCATGCCGTGCTGCACGCCCTTGTAGGCCGCGATGTAGTACCGCTTGCCGACGCCAAACTGCACGGGCGTCGCCAGGAGAAACATGAGCAGCATCTTGACGTTGACGCCATTGTAGACGGGCGTCATGAGCGCGTGGTGCACGGAAGGAATGTAGCCCAGCACCATGTGGATTAGAGTGGCCGGGAGCGAGAACAGCAGCGCCGTCAAGAGCAGCCGCCTCCACTTGTCCACCTCCGACTTGCTCAGCGCCTCTTGGTCCGTGTTCTCGGACGCGATCTCCGCGCTGTAGCCAAGTCCGTTGATGCAGTCCATCACGTCGCGAGGCCCCGTCTTCGAGAGCTGCTCGAGGTGGACGTGAGCCTTGTTCAGCGGCAGGTTGACCACGACCTTGACAACCCCGGGGAGCTTGCCGACGGCGCGCTCCACCTTGCCGACACAAGCGGCGCAGCTCATGCCCGTCACCGTGAACTTGATCTCGATCGCGTCGTCCGTGCCCGACTCGACTGTGTGTGAGTAGGTTGCCTTGTAGCCGGCCTCCTCGATGCAGTCGGCCAGCTCCGTCTTCTCGTCCTGGATCTGCTTGCGGTCGAACACAACCTCGGCCTTCTGGCTAATGAGTCCGACTCGGCAGTCCAGCACGCCCTGCTTCTTGCGCAGCAGGTCCTCGATCGACTTGACGCACGCGGCGCAGCTCATCCCCTCGACCTTGAAGAACGCGCGCGGGTTCCCCGCGCCGTCCGCGATGTCCAGGGCCACGCTGCTGTCCTGCTCCTGCTGCGCCTGCTGGAACTTGGCCTTGATCTTGGCAGCCTTGAGCGCGTCGTACTCGCTCGCGTCGAAGCCGACGCACTCAACCATGTCGACCAGGTCCTCGAGCGTCACGCTGCCCTCGCGCTCGAGCGTCACGGTCGCCATGCGCTCGTCGAAGCTCACGACGGCCGCCTTGACGCCGCCGACGCTGCGCAGCGCGTTCTGCACCGTCACCCCGCAGTTCTTCTGGCACATCATGCCGTCCACGACCAGGCGGATCGTCAGCGGGTCGGCGCCCGCCGCGTCGGCGCCGCCCGCGGTCTTGACCGCCGCGCCAAAGCCCACCGCCTCGACCGCGTCGACCAGGTCGGCGGGCGATACGCCCGCGCCCGGGAGGCACACGACGCGCGCGCTGCGCGTCTCGAACGCCACGACGGCCGTCTGCACGCCCGGGACGGCGCGCAGCGCGCTCTGCACCGTCGAGCCGCAGTTCTTCTGGCACATCATGCCCTCGACCGCGAGCTCCACGACCTCGCCGCCACCGCGCTCCAGGTCCAGCGGCTCGCCGTCCGTCGCCGTCGACACCATGGGGACTGCTGCTGCTGCTGCTGCTGCTGCGCTGGCCACGGCCCTCGCTCCTCTCGGCGGCGTCGGTTTTCCGGCAATGCCGCCACCGCCGCTGCTTCCCGCCGGGTCGCCGACCAATTGAAACTTTCTATGCAAAGCCGCACATTCTGGACAGATAAGAAGGGATCGTGGGCGTGGCCAATCGCGTCGATCCTTTGCAAGGGGTGGGGGAAGACGGATTTAGTTGGCGTTTGTATGACTGGCTTCCGGTGAGGTCGCGGCGGCTGGAGCTCAAGAAACCTGCTGAGGGACAGCTGGACACTCATGAGTGACGGGTAAGAATGACGAGTCCGACTGACTCAACACGATGTTTGGTAGCTGTTTTCGTGGAAGAGCGGGACGCCGTCATCCACGCAGCACTGAGGTCGGCGCCTTCGAGATGCGCGCTCGGATCGACCAGGAGCTGGAAGAGTCAAACGGCGCATTACAAACTCCATAATGAAATGTGCAACACGTAGAGTCTATCGGATACGTGTTGCACATTTCGTGTACAATGAAGTTTGTAATGTGCCCGTTTGACACTTCCCTCCGTGTAAGACCAAGATGCGGCACCGACCGAGAAGTGGCTGCTCGAAGACCCGGAACCTCACGCTCGTGACGCGCCTTGCGCTGTTCCAACAGTCGTGGCAAGGCAACCTCTAGGATCGAGATGGCCATCGCCGCAAGGAAAATGCTGGAGCGACGGCATGGCCCTAGCGCATCTCGGCGACATGGAGTCGTTGGCCCCGCAATGGCGCAGGGCATGTGCACGCTCCTCCATGTACACGTAAGGGATGCATAGAGAGTCCGTAGGACATTCTCAGTGCGCGCCCGTTGTCGCGGCGGCGGCCTCGCGCAGCGCCACGATCTGGTCGTACACCTTGCGTCATTCGGTCCTTGAACGCCGCTCCGGCACCGTCAACAGGAGCGAACACACGTGTGCCTCAAGCGTCGGATTGGTTGTTGGCGGATACCCACGAGAACGCCCCCTTAGGCTTGGCCTCGGCGTTCGCGCCGGACCAGTCGCACTCGCCGACGACCTTGGTCACGGCGCCGGTCACCTTGTCACCGTCTCGACGCGCGTGCACGCGAGCGTGAAGCCTTTTTATGAGATGCGTAGCCATAACGCGAGCGTGAAGCCGGCGTACCTGAGCCGCGACCAAGATGTTGGGTGGGAGCTGCGCCGTGCTTAACCCCGTCCATTCACGACGCGCTCCTGAGGGAAGTCGGGCGCCGCGAGATTGAGGCTGGCCGGCTTGCTCGCCCATCCTTCAGGTGGGCGATCTCGACCTTCAACAGGTTCCATCACGTTCATGACGCGCTTCGACGACGGCGCGCTGTGCTGCGGAGACGGGCGCGTAGTATGGCGTCGAGTGATGACTGCGTCTGTGGCGGCCTCGACGATCTTTCTCACGTTCGAAAGCCGACGATTGGCGAGTTTCTTGCTTGGCATATTGGTCTTTCCACGAGAAGTCACTAATGCAGTGACTCGCGACTGTGACTTCAACTTGTAACCGATATCGGATCGAAGTTGGGTTAAAACAAATCTGGATAAGCTTAGCCCTAAACCGGTACAAATGTGGTAAAACGCGATTTAAATATGTTATTTCAATAATTAGGCTGATCTTTTGTGAATATATAGAAACGATTTACGAAAAATGTGGATACGAAAAACGATTTACGACGATGTGTGCTCTGTTAAGAGAAATGCTAAATTTAGTAACGTTACTATAGTTCGAGCTCGAACAAAATCCAGAGTTCCAGGACTTGCATCCAGTCCAGAGCAAGATGGCTAGCGTCGAGCGCGCGGTGTTCGCCGGCGCGCTGCTGGCGCGGCTGCTGCTGGTGCTCTACGGCTCGCTGCAGGACGCGCACATGGCAGTCAAGTACACGGATGTCGACTACGACGTGTACACGGACGCCGCGCGCGAGATGGCGGCGGGCCGCTCGCCCTTCGACCGCACCACCTACCGCTACACGCCCGTCCTGTACGTGCGCCTCGAGCCAAGCCGAGCCTCCGCCTTCTGGCGGCGCTTCTGTTAACTCATGCGTCTCCCCCTGACTGGCACAGTGCGGCGCTCATGCTCCCCAACGTGTTCGCGCACGAGGCGTTCGGCAAACTGCTGTTCGTTGCGTGCGACCTGCTCGTCGGCTACACTCTGTTCCAGATCCTGCGGCTGCGAGGACACTCGGACAAGAGTACTGTCGTGGCATGCAGCCGCTCCCAGCGTTGTTGTCGTGCCACTGCTAACGCTAACGGTCTTGTGACGGTCGTGTGGGAGCAGGTGCGGTGCTGTACACGAGGTAGGTCGCTGCTGACGTCGCGCATATCCAGGCAAGACCCGAGTTGACGCCTCGCATCGCGTCTACTGCTCAGCGCGTGGCTGTTCCACCCGTTCTCCATCAACATCTCGACGCGCGGCAACGCCGACTCGATCGTCGCGCTGCTGGTGCTGCTCACAGTGCTGTTCGTCATGCGCAGGCAGCTGGTGCTCGCCGCCCTCACGTGAGCCGCCGCGTTTGGAGAGGGGCAATGCCGGCCGGCTGCAGGCGCTCATGTGAGTCTCGTGGGTGTGCTTGCTGGCAGATACGGCGCGGCGGTGCACTTCAAGATTTACCCCATCGTCTACGCGCTGGCCTTCCTTGTGGTGCGTGCCTGCTGCTGCTGCTGGTGGTCGACCAGGAGTCTGACCTCGGTCAACGGCCGACACGGGTGGTGCTTGCCGCAGTTTCTCGACGGAGACTTCAACACGCAGAGCGCCAAGTGGTCGGCGTCGTGCAAGTCCTCCTTCTGCTTCTGGGTCCAGCTGGCGCGCTTTTGCAACCGCGACCGCGTCCTCTTCGGCGCTATCAGTGGCGGCTTCTTCGTCCTGCTGATGGCCGGGTTCTACTACTTGTAAGTGCGCCGGCATGACGGACTCGTTGACCTTGCTGGTGTTCTGAAGAGCGTTTGGGTGCGCAGGTATGGCTTCCAGTTCTTGTATGAGGCGTATCTGTACCACTTCACGCGCACCGACAACCGGCACAACTTCTCGGTTTACTTCTACGATCTCTACCTGAGGTGCGTCCACGCACCACGCGCCTTTGTGAGGGGCAATAGCAGTCGACTGAGCTGTCGCCCCGTGGACGTCGCAGATACGGCACGTCGTCGGGCCTGAGCATGGGCTTGCTCGCGTTCCTGCCTCAACTCGTAGCGCTGCTTGCCATTTCCGTTTCCTACGGCAAGGACCTGCCCTTCGCGCTCTTCGCGCTGACGATGGTGTTCGTGGCGTTCAACAAGGTCTGCACGGCCCAGGTATGTGTCGACGCGGGAGCCAGCCGTGACCATTCGGTGACCACGAGCCTATCTAACCGTGCACGTGCTGTGCCAGTATTTTTTGTGGTATACTGCGTTTCTGCCACTCATTTTGCCACTGACAACGCTCCGCCTTCGCTGGAAGGGCGTCGCGATGATTGTGGCCTGGCTGGCAAGCGAGGCGAGTGTCAAGGAACAGTCGTGACGATGGTTTTTGAGATGCAGAGACTAACATTGTGCTTCGATGGACAGCTGCACTGGCTGTACTGGGCGTTCTACCTGGAGATAAAGGGCGTCAACACCTTCTTCTCGCTCTGGATCGCTGGTCTCGTGTTCTTCGCCGTCAACATTGGCATATTGGCGACGCTGATGCGGCATCACGTGTACTCGCCGCTGTTCCACGAAGGGCAGCTGGTTCAGCTGGAGCCGACGGAAGGCGAGCACTCCGACAAGAAGCATCGGTGAGTTCCGTCCAAGCCACCGAGTGATCGCTGGTATGGGCAAGTCAGTCAGCCACATCGATCACTCCTAGAGCCGAGCGATGGCCGAAAGCGCCACAGGTAAAACACAAATACGGGTATATGAAGCTATAAATCATCGTGCGTCTTCGCAGCCAGCCGCACGATCACTGCGCAGCCAGCTTGGTCTTGACGACAGCGTCGGCGATGACGTTGGCCTCCGCGACGGCGTTCTGGTAGCAGACCTCCTTGTCGTGGTTGGCGAGTCCCTCGATGGCGACGCGGTGGCCGTCGTCAAAGCCGCACATGGCGAAGATGCGCTTGAGGAACGGGAAGACGTAGTCCTCGTTGGCTGGCGGGGCCTTGCCGCCAGAGGACGAGATGACGATGAGCGGGCGGCCCTTGAAGTACGGGCCCGACGGGCCGCTGGCGTCCGCGTCCTTGAACGTCAGACCCGGCTGCACGATGCAGTCAATGTACTGCTTGAGCGCGTAGGGCACGCCGAAATTCCAGATGGGGCTCGTGATGATGAGGAAGTCGGCGCGCAGGATCTGCGCAGCCAGCTCCTGGATCGGCTTGAAGGCCGCCATATCCTCAGGGTCCTCGCTGCCGTGGCGCGCCTTCCACACGCGCTGCATCACGTCGCGGTCGAACTTGGGCAGCTGCGGGCCCCAGACGTCGCACTCCTCGACGTTCAGGATGTCCTCCGCGTTGGCGGGCTTGGCGTCCGGCGCTCCCTTGAGCGCCTGCAGGTAGTACTCGTTGGCCAGGTGGTCGATCATCGCGGTCGCCACGCGGTCCGTGATCGAGCTGCTCGTGATGCTGGCGTTGATGTGCAGGATCGTCGGTTTCTGCTTGGTCCACCACGACGCGGCGGTTAGTGAACGTTCGATAGAGAGAGAGCACGCGGCAGAGCTCGTGTCGCACCTTGCCCGAGTCGCGGTCGATCGCCATGGTGCTTGGGGGGTCGGGAGACTGGAGCTTGGGTGCTTGGGTGCTTGGTTTGCGGAGGAGGCAAATTGACTAATGAATGGAGCCGCCAGCAGCGAAGGCTCTTGTCTCGGGAGCCTGCCTGGCCCGTCGCACCCGCTCGGTCTCATGTTTTCGTCTCGTATCTAAGCCCGGCGCGCCATCTATAGCGACCGAAACGGATGCCGAGCATCATCCGGAGAAAATCGCGCCGGCCGCCGTTTCAAGTGCAAGTCCATCGTAAAGACACGCGCGAATCTCCGGAATGTATAGTGCACCCGAGGAACGCGACTAAAATACCGCGAAACTAAAGAAGCGGCTGCAAAACGCCGCGCAACTCCGTGTTTGTATGCGGTACTTGACATCGGAAGCGGCGTCAAGGACAGACGACACGACGTGCTCCATGCGCAACCGTGCAACGGTTATTGCGAAAGCGGCTTCTCGTTGCGCAGCAGTGTGCGGTGCTGCGGCAGCACCGCGCAGCGAACCCGTGAGCATTCGACCGGTTCAGGCGATTACTCGCTCTTGCGGCGCACTTCAACGTGGATTTTAATCACGGTCGGACACGCCACCGCGTCACGCCACGGTTCGTCATGATGTGTGCCACATCTCTGTCAACGCGCACGATAACATGCAGCGCGGCACTCGCTTGATGAGGTGATGGCACGGATTAAAAGCCGCGCGCGTGACCGCCAGAGCTGCAGCGCCAGAGTGTCTGCAGTCAGCCCAAAGACGTGTTCTCTTCGGACTCTTTACGATTTCCACGGATCGATTCGCACACGACCTCTCGAGTTGCTGCTTGGCGAGCAGCTTGGCTGCTTGGCTGCTTGGCTGCTTGGCTGCTTGGCACCTTGGCACCTCTCGCCGTGAGCAGGGGCGTTCTGAACGCAGAGCATCGATGTTCAAACCAAGAACAACGACCAAGCAGGCTGACGCTACGGGCGAGATCACTCCCCGACGGTCAGGCTGGTCACAGATGACGTTGAACAGTGCCTGTCGAAATGGCTGCGGCTTTGCATCCATTCTTGCGTGGCATAGTTTGTATCATCCGTGCCTTTTCGTCTCCTGACCGGGCCGAGTGGAAACGCACCGCAAACTCAAAGTTACTATCGACCATAGTCCTTGCACTTGGACGTTCGCTGGGTTTGCTTACTCGCCGCCCTTCAAGCCAAGGTGGGCGAGTCCGTACACGACGGTGTTGAAGCGGAGGCGGTTCTTCAGCCTCATCTTCCCGCCCGCCCTCGCTCCTCCGCTGCCGCTGTCCGGCGACCCCAACGCACTGGCGCTGCTTGTTTGGCTAGGAGGATTGCTCCCCGGCGGCAGGCTGCTGGCGCTCGTTGTATTCGAGCTCCCTGTGGTCGAACCCGTCCCAGTCGAGACCGTCGACTCTCCGTAGGCTTTGAGGACGCGTCCAATGGACTGTCCCTTGGCGAGTCCTTGCAGCAGGCTGCTGGCCAGGCGCCGGTTGCCGCTGAATGTCGTCGCCCACTGGTTCAACACCACCGCGTTCACCCCTGCCAGCGACAGCAGCAGCGCGCGGAGATACACGTCTTCTTCGATGCGCAGCTGCCACGCCGGCTTATCGTTGTCGCACTTGCTCTGTCGCCGCAAGCTGTCCACGCTCTCGGCCTGGTCCAGCAGCAGCAGCACGTGGCATGACGCCGCGACGTTCATCCCGGCGAGCTGGCTCAGCGGGAGGCTCGACCCGACGACGCGGTTCGGTCCGACGTACAAAAGACTGCCTCCGCGTCGAGCTATGACCGCGTTCTGCCAGTCGGTGACGCTGGGGATCTGACCGTGCTCAACCGCGTCCTTCCACTGCAACGGCCCTCCCGGGGTTTTGCATAGCTGCTTGATGACGGACTCCATCGTCTGACCGCTAGGGCCCCCGCTGTCGTCCCTGTGAGGATCCACGATGGTTCGGACTTCATCGCGTCGCACCAGCTGTGCTTTGACCGCTGACACGCGATGGTGCAACATGTGGATGGAGAAGTCGCGCGCGATCGATTCGACCGCATCGAAGAAAGGCAATCCCTCGAGCGGTAAGTCGGACAGCGCTCGGTCGACGAGCAGGACCAGCGGGTTCCCCGGTAGCTCGCTCTTCAGCTCAGCTTGCAATGTCGGGTGGGAGAACAGCGGTCGAAGCAATTCGCCAGTCTCCCGGACGACGGCACTGATCTCTTTCTCGAGCGCGTCTCTCTCCAGTGTCAAGCTCAAGGCAGGAGGCAAGTTCGTCGCCACGAACTCGAACGTCTCGTCGCGACCGTGCTCCTCCTCGAGGCTGATCAGCGTCCTTGCCATTGACGCTCTCCAGACGTCTAGTCGGTTGCGTAACTCATCGAGAACCGCCGTCTGATCTCTCGTGAACTCCATCCTCGCCATTGTGCAGCGCTTGTCGCCGCCTACGGTCACAAGTGCAGCATACAAAAAGCACTTCTCTGGAGTGAACTGCAGACACAGAATGCGATAGTTGGGAGGGAGAGAAGCAACAATCGTGTCAACTGGGGCGGCTCCCAATGACATCCGCTTGAACGCGTCCGACTGTTGGTCCATGTATAGCTGGGATAGCTGGAATGGAAGGCTGGTGCTCGGCGCGTTGGCGTGAAACTTTGACAGACGCTTCATGCGCCGCAGATGGAGACTCTGCACGCTCGAGGGCTCGAGACACAGCTGAAGCAAGTTCTCCATGTGCTTGCAGGCGAGGCAACTCTGATACAGCAGCAGGTTCATTGCACTTTCGAACGGTCGACGGCAGCCAAACACTTGCACCAGCTCGTAGGCTGTCCGACGTGCAAGATCAACTGATCGTAGCTCAAGCGCGGTGCGCTGACAAGCCAGCAATGTGGTGACAGAGCTGTCAACAAAGCCAACGAGATCGTGTCGATTCTCAGCATCTTGGGTGCCTCCCTCCTCCGTAGGAAGCGAGCCATCGGTGCCAGAATTCGCACAGATCCAAGTCTCCACTTGATCAGGCGACTCAATGGTGCTTGGACCTCCAAACTTCGTCCACAATAACTGTCGGAACGCGTCTGACCGGTTCTTGTCAGGTGCATGGCAAAGCAACAAGCGCTGACACTGCGCGGCTTTCACTCTAATCAGAGCGCGGAGATCTGTCGCCCCAGCTGCGCGCTCGGCCACCGAGTTCGCGCACGTAATGAGCGCCATGGCGTACGCTAAGTCTCCTCCCTCGGGTCGAACAATGCGAGCGTCTGTCTGGGCCAGCCACTTTTCAACTACCGTTCGCTGAGTGTTTCGCACATACTCATACCACGTCATCTCGTGCGCCTCCACCACATTGGAGGCCGACTCCAGTTCGATTTCGACACTTGCCGCTTGCAACCTCGCTGCTGCGACTTGGATCTCCCATAGCATCGCAGTAGGCAAATCAACTTGCATTCCGGACTTGACGGGGTCCCAACGTTTGCACTCGACCCTTTCAGCGCCGCTCTCAATGAGCTCGATCGCCTCACTCATGAGTCGTCTGAGCGCCAACTTGTCAGCAATAGCGCAACTGGATTCATCGGCATTGTGTAGTCGACTGAGTAGAGCAGCGTATCGAAGCATAAACTTGCCACAAAGATCGAGCGCCGCGATGCCTTGGAGCAGCTGCCTTGCATCCTCGAATGCCATTTTACTCGATCTCAGTAGGTCCGCGGTGGCAACTGTATCTTGACTGGTGTTCAGAGCTGTTGGAGTTGCTTGCTTGAGGAAGACGCGGGCAAGTTTGAATTTGACTCGCGCCATCGCCGCCGAAGCGTCGAGTGAAGGTGTTGCCGAGTTACTGATCGATCCCGCTGGGCTATCGCCAGAAAGCAAACTCGCTTTGCTGGAGAGAAGGCAACTCTGTTGCTGTTCTGCGTCTGCGTAGGAGATCAGCGTGTTCGCTCCGATTGTGCTCGCTTCGGTGAGAATTCGCAGTTTCTCCTTGAAATCCACTGTGAACTTGCACCTGTACAAAGCCCAGTCAAGATATCTGACAAGTTGCAGTGGGGTGTTTCCGGTGGGCTTCAACTTCGTCAGAGCCATCGCACTCCTGCCCTCGATTTCCAGAACTCGGCTTGACAGCATTTGACACTGAAAGACCACTTCATGCACTCCGGCTAGCTTTGTGGCGCTCGCTGTAGTTACCAAAACGTCCAGCAACCCCTTGGCTTGCCTGATGAAGCCTGTATCCAGTAGCAGTGAGACGCTTGCCAATGCATTCTTCACCGAGTCGGTTGCTGCATGAGGCACTAATCCTCTCACTCTCACCAACGGTCCGTCGCCATGTGAACGGCGATATAATGTGGACAGCGACTCCTTGAGTTCGTGGGTGATCTTGCCTTCTTGGGCGTTCACTATAGCAAGCGCCTTCTGAAGTGGGAAGGAAAGCACTGCAGTCATGTTCAACCGCTCCGTCGTGACAAACAACACCAACTCAGACCACAGCACGGCCAACTCGGCTCGCCGCGGAAGCGCTGAGTAGAGCAGCACTTGGTAGAGACAGATAACTGGAAGTATCAAATCAAATCGACCGTCTCGCTGGAGCATCGTCACTAACGACTCGAGGTGGTAAAGTAGAAGCCCTGCATCAGTTATCACCTTGGAGCCAGAGTTCAAAACTGGCTGAAGCGCTTGAACCCACAGCATGTTGAAGCGAGACTTGACGGACTTTTCATGCTCGAGATAGAACGATATCCAGTCGCTACTCGAACGAGGGGCCGAGAACTTCGGCGTCGTTGTGGACTTCCACGTATCAAATTCGACTGTGGCCACTGTCGCGCCTCCCGTAGCTTTTGCTTGTTCAAAGCTACTTTGGAGATCCAGCTCGTTTGCCAGCCCAATGAGAATCCCCCATGCACGCTCTATCTGATGCAATGCAAGCGTGATAAAGCTTGCGCGGCGCTTGTAGTCTGCGGAAATCTCTGCTTTGACCGTGAACACTCGAAGAAGCTTCTCAACATACCAGAGAAGCGGGTGCATTGTTTGTTCGTTCTTGGTTCCCGTTGTTGGCGTTGCAGTTGCCGCCAAATGCCGGCTGCTAGCACTTCGCCGCGACTGCCCGGAAGGCGAGCGATCACGCTCAGCTTGCTCGCTTGCTAGTAATGTAGCGGTTGCAGAATCCAAGTAGCTATGCACATCGTGGATAGGTAAGCAGTTGGTCAGCATAAATTCTGCCACGTCAGTCAATGCAACAGCTTGCTCGGCCCTGAGTCCTTGAAGCTCCGAATGCGCTGTTGTCAGTAGTTTAAGCTGCGCTGGCGGATCCTTCGACGACGCCGCCGCAATTTGCTTGAGAATTTGTGATTGGAGCACTGGGTCCTTTCCATCGCGCTGCCATGTACCCCCAACGGAATTCGACAAAGCCGTCTTTCCGGTATTAATCGCTGCAATCGCATAAACGGTTTGAATCTGCTGTTCAGCATCGGACGAAAGTGCGATGTTGGAAGGGTTTGATCGAGCAGTCGCCAACGCATCCGATGCCACTTGGAAAGCTCGTCCCCAGTCTCCACGCCTTTCGCAAATGTCCAGCGTGAGCAAGATCATGTCGCCGTGAAACGCAGACGCCTGCGCTGTCGTTCTTGGTGTCTGTTGCAACAACCGTAGCAAGACACATAGATACTCTGAGAGGCGCTGGAGGTAGTCCCCGACCTGTCCGCTGTCCGATTCGACTTCGGCGTCGGGGTCCGCGAGGTCAGACTCGATAAAACCATTCCATAAGAGCTCGCACGCTTTGGAAATAAGTGGCTTTGACCCGGCAACCATTGCGTACGAGCCAATTTGCGCTAGGTGCGACGATGCAGCGCACATGAGCTTTTGTGGGACCTTCTGGCCATGCACGAGACCCAGGATGCTCGCACTATAAATGAACTCAGCCAATGCGAACCAAGCATTCGTGCTGGCCACGATCAGCGACTTCCATGACGGATAGCTTTCGCTGCCCTGTAAAGCTGGGACTAACGCTTGATCTGCGCATTCGATTGCATACCGTGGATAGCGAAGCCGAAGCGCGCCAAAGCCGATGCGAACCCATATCTCCGCCATCAACTCCGTATGTTGCTGGCACTCTTCCAGACTCCACGTGCACTTTACATCCTGGAGCTCTGCCAGGAGCTGCGAGCCCGCCGCCTGCCACAAAGTGACCGCCTTCTCGTAGCAGGCTTGCGCTTTGTCCGGCACCGCGTTCAGATTTCCGGAGCCTCCCTCCGGTGTCTGCGACAGTACCTCCGTCACCTCCAAAAACCCTACAACTTTGAGAGCAGGAACCCATCCGTCCGGGAATGACACATCTTTCGCGTTTTGCGCGATTTGAGCTCGCGCCTTGAGCTCTGCAAACTGCTTCAAGTGCAGGACGCTGAAATCTCGTTCCGCCCCTTTCTCGGTTGAGGGACTGCGTAAACTTCGCTTGAAAACAGCGTCAGCCGTTGCTGCTGCTTTATCCCATCGGCCACTCTTCTCGTACAGTGTGCAGAGTCCTAGTGCCAAACAGCTCACCAGGTCGCGGCTAACCTCAATCTCAGCTGACTCTAGTGCCGAGAACGCCGCTTCAAATGCACTGACACACTCGGGGAGAATCATCTGGTAGGGGAACTTGTCCTCGCTGCTCCCAGGGCCCCGCTGATCCTCCAGTAGCATGAGGAACACATGAAAGTGGTAATTCCACAGATATACGCACGTGTTCTCCAACGCGAGTGCCCATCCGACGCGAGTTGCGGCCGCGATGGATGCAGTCAAATTGCTCAACAACTCGAGTTTCAGCTCCATCACCCACTTCGCAATGTCGCTCTCGGCCAAAGTACGCTCGCCATTGACTTCGCTATCGCTCACATTTTCCACTTGCTCGTCAGCTCCAACGCGACAGATGCCAAATACGAAAAGCTTGTCGTCGGCATTCGCCGTGCGACCAGCGTCTTGAAACGCAGCTGCACTGGAGCCGCTTCCGTGTCGAGAGCCACCTCGTGTAGGAGACTTCTCGGAGTGATTGGCGCGGTCGCGAAGGCATTTGATGTCCTCGCCAATGACCTCTGCCAACAGCAAGCGCAAATCAATCTCGTACATCATGGCACTCTTGATGTTGCACGTGCGACTGCGGAGGAGCGGCGTGTCTTGCTTGTCGCCCGGGAAGCACGTGTCTAGCGTGTGCGTGATAACCTGACGTGTTAGTTCAGAGTCTCGCAACACCTTCCACGCCGCTGTCGCCACCTCGCCCCACAACATCATCAAGAGGACTGCATCCAACGCGACTACGGACTCGGGTTGCTCCAGCTTTTCCAAGGTGTCTCGACATCGAACCAAAAGTTGTCTCTGCTGCATCTTGTCCTTGGTGTCCTTGACCTGCTCCAGCATCACGAAGACCGAGTCCCCGGGCTCACGCGTCGACTCGGGGGATAGCTTTGCTCTCGTGACCCTCTTAATCCACTCCAGTTGAAAATCCGTCGGTCTGCTTGTCCACTCCCGAGCATGTGAGCATAGGTCGTCAACGGAAATTGGCTGCGCGCTGTGATGGGTTATTGTACCGTAATCCAGCCCAAGCGCTTTCGCTGCGTTATTGTTCGCCTTGACAAGAAAGTCTGAAGCTGCATCCAGCTTAGCCACTTCCAGGTAGAGCCGCGCGCGGAACTCTAACAGCAGAGACTCCTGCTCTTCGAGCGTGGTCGATGCGAGAGTGAACGCTCGCTCCACTTGCGGTCGGAGGTGGTGCTGGAGCAGCGGCAGTGCCAGGTTCCAAGTCAGCATGCACACTCGCTCTATCAGGCTCTGATCACCCAGACGCTTTACGGCCAACAGAGTACGCTCAAGCGTCTTAACCCCCTCGACGCGGCGTGACACCATCGCTTGCTGTCGATGCAGAATGCTGAGCCTTCGCTGATCGTGGTTCGCGGCCCCGCTCGCGGTAAGAAGCAGAACCTTTAAGACCTGGTGGAGAAGGCGGTGTCTTGGATGCATGTTCTTGCGTAGGTGCTCAGCTGCCACGTCGCAGCAGCTTGCGAATATCGAGTAGCCGTTCAGTACCGCATGAATGGCTGCTTCGATTAGGATCTCCGCGTCCATCGCGCTGAGCGCTTCAGCGTCTAGCATGGCCACAAACCCTCGGACGTCGGTCTCGGTCGTTGTAGCGGCGGAGAAAGCACACATACCCGTTGCATCGTGAAAGATCTCCCCATATGCTTGTTCTGGAGTCCCTTGCAGGTTCCCTGACTTCAGACACTGCAGCTTGATCAGCATCCCCAGTCGTTTGGCATTCGGAGACGACTGGACTGCTTTTTTCACGACGGGAACAATCTTTTGACACTCTGCGTCCTTTAACGAGCCCACGTGGACTTGGAGGGTCAGTGCTTCTTCGTATAGGTCTCTGAGCTCGCTGCCAGTCGACCAGGCCGGATTGCCGAGCAATGGCGCGAGCCTCTCGTCGACAACTTCGTTGACAGTTTTTGCGGCGCTCAGTAGTTGCCCGCTATCGATGAACGCGTGCACGAGCGCCATCTGAAGGCGAGCGACCCAGAGAACGTCTTCTTCCTTCACGATCTTGAGCGCGTCGACAATAGCCGTGAGCGAAGGGACAAGGAACTGGAAGGTGGACTTCTTCATCATCTGCCGCGCGATCTGCCAGTAGACAACGGACGCGTTGTAGACCAGGAAATCATACGCCGGCCGCTTCTTGGCGTCGGTGGCGATCGGAAGCACCTGCGCGACGAAATGCAGCGCGTTCAGCAGCTTTCGCAGCTTGGCCGGCCCAACTTCCAGCCGCGCGCCATGCGACTCGCACTGAGCACGCGCGAGAAGCGCTCGGCAGTAGAACTAGCGATGCAACAGCACAATCAGATCACATGTATGATGGATTCGCCTTGGTCGTTGGGGACTCACCTGATTCCTGGCCGAGCACTCGCAGAAAAAGCGGACTGAGCTCTCGAGCGCCGTCTCATTATCTCCTTGCTGGATGGCCGCCTCAGCCGTACGTGCGAGCAACTCTCCGACGTGCAGCTCTCTGCCGAGCGATGGGACGGCCGTCTGCTGGCAGATGAGCAAAACGCGTGCCAAGATGTCCCGCGCGGGGACTCGGGAGCTCTGGGTATCTCCGACTTTCGTGCCGCTCGCGGGCACCTCGGACTCGGGGAGACGCGCACGCTCGAGCAAGCGCAGCACCTCGCACTCCATCGCCATGAGCCCAGTGACGCTTGAGAGATCGGCAAGTGCGCGACCCGGCGCCGCCGCCGCCGCCGCCCTCCCACGCCAACTGCTCGAGCTAAACACGGCGCAAGAGTGAAGAACCCGCATATATTACTTCAGAGAAAACAACCGAGAGGGGCGGAGGAGAAGCAAGGACCGGCCCGGTCACGCCGCGAGTCTTGATTGTATAGATGCGCCGAGCCTTACTTCTTCTTGGCCAGGCCCGACACAATGTCGTCGATGCGCAGCAGCATGCATGCCGCCTCGACCGCTGTCTTGATCGACTGCGTCTTGACCTGGAACGGCTCCCACACGCCAAGCTCCTCGGCCTTGGTGACCTTGCCAGTCACGCCGTCAATACCGTGCGCCTCCTCGCTCTCGGCCTGCTTGGCACGGAGCGCCGTCATCACGCGCACCACGTCGGCGCCGCAGTTCTGCAGCAGCGTGCGCGGGATGACCTCCAGCGCCTCGCCGACAGCACGGAACGGGAACTGCTCGACGCCCTCGATCTCGTCCGCGCGCTTCTTGAGCTCGTGCGCGATGCGCATCTCCGTGGCCCCGCCACCCGGCAGCAGGAGCGGCTCGAACACCACATTCCGCGCCACCTGCATGGCGTCCTGGAGGTTGCGCTCGATCTCGTTCAGCACGTCCTTGCTGCCGCCGCGGAGCAGGATGCTGCACGCGCCGGGGTCCTTGCAGTCCTCGAAGAACGCGAAGTACTCGTCGCCGATCTTGCGCACCTCGAACAGCCCGCACTTGGTGCCGATGTCCGACTCCTGGATCTCGTCGGCGCGGCTGACAATCGTCGCGCCGGTCGCGCGCGCCACGCGGTTGTTGTCCGTCTTACGCAGGCGGCGGAAGGCCGTGATGTTCGCCTTGACGAAGTAATGCTGCGCCAGGTCCGACACACCCTTCTCCGTGATGACAATGTCCGGCTTCATGGCCACAACCTGCGCGCACAGGTTCTCAATGTACTCCTCCTCCAGCCGGAGCAGGGTGTTCCAGTCCGCGTCGTTCGTGAGCTCCACGTTCGTCTGGCTCTCGCCCTTCTTGTACTCGAGCGGGCAGTCCAGTAGCAGCACACGCGGGTTCTCGATGCGACGGCGCATCTTCGAGTGCGTCACGTCCTTGTTGAACATGACGCCCTTGAGCACGCGGCAGTCCTCCAGCTCGCCGCCCGGGATCTTCTCCACCTTGGCGTACCGCTTGACATCAACCTCCTTGCGGCCCGACGGCGTCGTGCGCACCACGGTCAGCACGGCGTCGAGCGCGAGGTCGCTCACCAGGTTGCCAATGCGCGGCGAGAACTTGGTGCCGACCGACGACTGGATCAGGTGGCGCATGTCCTCCTTGTCATCCAGGTCGATGCTGCGCGCCATCGACTTGGCGATCTCCAGTGACGCCTCGAGCGCGCGGTGGAAGCCGCGGATGATGACCGTCGGGTGCACCTGGTGCGACAGGAACGGCTCCGCTACCACGAGCAGCTCGCCAGCTAGAAGGGCACGCCCACCGTCGCGTTAGTAGGTCTCCCGATCGAGTGATACGCGTGGCACGTGCCACGCACCGAGAATGATGACGGACGTCGTGCCGTCGCCGACCTCCTCGTCCTGCGCGCGGCTCAGCTCGATCATGCTCTTGGCGGCCGGGTGCGAGACGTCGACCTCGCGCAGGATGGCGTTGCCGTCGTTGGTCATGACGATCCCGCCCATCGGGTCCAGCAGCATCTTGAGCATCGAGCGCGGGCCCAGCGTCGTGCGCACGATGTCCGACACGGCCTGCAAGTCGCCGCGGGGCCGCGTTAGACTCTAACTTAGAGGTTCGGAGCCGTGGCATACGCGTACAAAGAAACCGGCGGCGTACCTTGGCCGCCTCGATGTTGCCGAGCTGGGCGGTGCGGCCGGTCTCGCGCCGCGTGTTCGCGTCTGCAGAGCGTCAGGTGACCACAGATGGAAGCAGTCAGGGCACTGCGTCGGCAGGAAGGGGGCGCGACAGAGGGGGAACGTACTTAGCACCATCACGGGGGCCTGCATCATCGTGTCCTGGATCGCGGATCGACTCTTCTCGCGCGGGTAATTGCTCTCGAGCGGCGGATCTTTCGGGCTCTGTGTGGCCTGGGAGCCACCAGAGGAAACACAACAGTAAGAAGCTGGAAATATTTGTATATTTATGCAGTACTCAATTGATAATGGCATAGAAGCGTAGTTTGAAGCGAATTACTGATCATATATGGTAAAATCTACAAGCCAGGTTCAGAAGTGGACCATCGCTAGCATGTACGTAAGGGATCAAAATGATGTATACATACAAACGAAACCTCCACAGACTCAACTCATACTTACCTGACTGGTGTTTGGCGCTGCTCAATGAGGGCGCTGACATAAGCCGGAGCAGGCCCCTTGCACCCCGGTGCTGTAAACGCTTAGGAATGCTCGTTTGAGTAACTCCACAGTAGAATTTTTGTTAGCGGGGGTGAGCGCGTGCGCCGCCCCCACCCCACCATTTTTATTACTCCTAGATTCATTGCCTTACGTGGATTTTATCATTATCTGTATCATTTGAGAGGTATCCGAAGACGGAGCTGCTCCAGGCTGTCGGAAGCGAGAGATGACTGCGTAGGACAGCAGGCGACGACAGCTAGTTGCTCCGGCATAATGTATTCATCACCCCACGTAGCAGCTAACCCGTTGAGAGCAGGAACATTCCCCTTTACTTACGATCACGACTTAAATGGACAACTTCACATACAATATGAGACGCGCCGTAATTAACTACATCAATTTTCGAACGACGGGCGAAAATATGCCACATTGAACCTTCGCCTGCATGACTGCCATGTTCACACTGTGAGGTGCATCCTGGACGGTGCCCAAATAGCAGCGTTGTAATGGATTTGATGCTTTTGTCACGCGTGCGCGTGCGCGGAGTCGACTATATTCCTGTTGGATCCGCGTTATCGGTTGCACAAGAACAGCATTCCATATTTTTGTGGTGCAATATAGGTTTTCACGCATGACCACCTCAAATGCATTCGCATTTCATCTACCGACTTCCTCCCAGACGCTATACAACAAATTTAGGATTAAATCGGGCAAAAGCGCTTTGACCTCGCCGAGCTAGCTACCAAGGAAGCGAGTATTCCTGAAGAGGAGAGCAAGACGGATGGTTGTACGCGTGGGCATCTCACTGTTGCTGGTGCGGTCAATGGTGTCTGAGAACCAGTTAATCGGAGCACATTAAGCTGTTACTGAGCGCGGAGCAGATGGTGACGCGCGCCCGATGCGTGCGCTCCTGCACCGACGACGAGACGTATAAATTCGACACGATGGTGGATGTGATCCACACAAATGAGTAATTGTTCAACGCGGGCATTGACAAGCAGACGTGCTTGCTTTTCCCGGATGAATAGCCGCCACAATGCCATTGCAACAGCAAGTGCCATATCTCGAAGACCATGTTTCCAGCCGCGGCAGTTTCCCCGCGATAAAACCTTAGTCATTTGTATAGCACATTTTTTAATATTGCGATAACTAATATGATACAACTGTAATGCAGGTATCACCACGACCGCAAGAAAAAGTTCGCTGGCAAGCTGGGCATCTGGCCCAATGTTCATGTTTCAACTGCCCAAGGCAACAACGAAAACAGCAACATTAGTACAACACACACGTAGAACATCCCTTCCGTCTGATCGGGTTCATCGCAAACGGTGGCGAGAACGAACAGGAACGGGAGAGAGCAAGCGATGTGTCCGCGTGTGTCGAGTGCGTGTGAGGCGCTTGTATGTGTCGCAAGCGAGTGGTGTGAAGGAGGGTAGGTTG